>JBAMIB010043012.1:0-28602 GCA_037177415.1 Kaempferia rotunda
AACTTATATAAAATCAATATACAACTTATTTTTAAATTATACCCAATAAATATATTTATCTAATAATTACTATATATGTAAATAAAAAAAATACCGAAACTGTATCGGCACGGCACGATACGATACCGAAACCGTATCGTTCCGGTTTGGGACCGAAACCTCGGCACGGGTTGAGATTTAAAACCTTGGCAGAGACTATAGTATTATCTTAACTTCACTAGGTTACAAGGTTAAAACATAAAACTGATTACCGCACTAATACTTTAGCTTAACAAAAGATGTTTCCAACAAACATTGGCTTCAAGATATCTTGGCCTTATCCCTACATCCAGATAATGAACTAGAAGTTGGCTCTGTCAAGTAATTTCAGGGTAGATGTTCTTTCTTCTCTATTACAGCATATCAATCTTGTTATGATCATCCCACATTAACAAAACTACAAAGTTATTTTTCATTAAGATTGGCATTTTTAGTAATGAAACATGTGGCATTTGTGTTGTGGAAACAGAAGAAGATGATCACCTACTCTTTAGATGCCTATTTGTGATGGTTGGGATAAGCTTCTTCCTCATGGATCCTCTTCTACAATGGTGTAGAGGATAGTGAGGTTATTTCAACCCCACGATTTTTGAAATAATAAACAATAAAGTTGGAATATAATTATGAATATGTTCATGAACTCGTTATATTGCTATAGTTGGCATCATATCAGTTATTCTACAAATATCTGATTACTTCATGGTAATCAACTAAGTTTATAACACATTCCTGCATTCTGACGATCTATATTTTTTAATCTGTTATTGCAATAGCTCAAAAATAAGATTTGACTTTTCTAGTGTTTCCATCTCAATGCTAGAGGCCTCGCTTCCAAGTTTCTACAAATATTTTGCAGTTAAGCTAAGCGCATATGTTGTTCATATTTTTTTTATAAAAAAATTAACATTAATTGTATTAAGAATAATTCATAACATCATGTGTCACAACATACACAAGTTTACATTGACCAATTTATATACAAATTATTCTAACCTAGTCCATCAATAAAAAAAAGTAAATCTATCACTTAGCGTATTACAGTAATCATCTTATGTAATCCATATTTTAAAATAAAATATTTTACTAATGAACCTAAGAAATTTATAAGCTTAATACATAAAACATATAACATTGTAGGCTAAACTTAAGACATTGTATCCTTTGGTAGAAATTGAATGAATGAATTCATGGATAGGCAGATGACCTCAAAAATGTATTTGACTCCGATTAATTCCTTCAAAGGAATTAGGGACAAATGGATAAGAAGAACACATGGAGGAATGGATGGAATAGGTTTCCATATTTTTATCTGACTTCCTAAAAGAGGAGGAAAGAGTTATTTTTAAAGACATGCTGCTTCTCATTCGGAAAACTTATGTGCTCCTTTGAGCCGCAAGGCAAAGAACTACACCAGCCTTAGCTCCTAACCACCATTCTTGGCGGTGACTATAAAATTTGAACTCTTTCACATCTTTCTCTAAGTGAAGACCAATTTCAACACTGACCTTACTAGTCTGTCCTTGTGAACCCCCTTGATCACACAGAACACCACATTTGAAATGAAAAGGACTCTTGCAAAAGGGTATGAGCAGAACAAGATGTTTTTTGATAGCTTATTTGTCTATACCACTGTGGTGTTTCATGCAAGTTCATCACTGACTCTGCATCCCAGTGTTATTTTATTGTCCTCTTCCACGTGTTTGATCCACACATCCAATCCTCTTTTACCATATCAAACTGTTCATCATTTAATACTTCTTATTTTATTTCCTTAGATCAGTGACATGGGGAAAATGAAGAACTAAATATATGATAAAATGCAAATCAAAACCCCAAAAAATAAAGCAGAGTAAGAAAAACACTGGCACATACAAGATGCAGATTCAAATTAGTTCATTTGAAAAGCTTAAAATGTCACTTAAAATCTGCAACCATAAAGAGTAAAGAAAAATGTATACTTATAACAAAATGATTACAGAAACATAAACCATAGTTCCTCTTCCCCAAATCATACCTTGTTCTGAATTACATCTTTCAAAATAGCAGTAATTCTGGCCAAAGACTCACATTTCTTTTCCATTTCACTAACATGAGTTAGATGAGCAACGTTCTTGTCATCCTAAGCAAATAAAGCAGAAAAAACTATCTGATGAAAAAAGAGCAACTAAGTATAACGTAAATAACAAATAAGAATACCATCATTACATCACATTCTATAATCCAATGGTGAAGATGTTATTTTTCGCTTCTAAACAAGGATTGCTATATTGTTTTAAACATCCATTTCTACTGCAAAAACAACGAGTCCAACAAATAACAAATGAAATACCATGATTACATCACATTCTAGATCCAATCGTAAAGATGTCTTTTTTCCCTCTTCTAAAGAATGATTGTTGTATTGATTTAAACATCCATTTCTACTACCAAAACAGTCTGACAATACTAACAATAAAATATCTGCAGCAGGATAATTCTTTGGTCTATTGTTCAACTATAACTCCATGTATATCATGGATCTGACACATCGTAATTACAGTATTCAGTACTACACTGTCAGGACAATTTGTAAACCAGAAAATGACCAAATGTGGTTTGACTACTCATGGAATAGTAAATGCATCTACAAAGTAGCCAACATATTGTAGCATGACAATGCTTTGAAAAATAGATGATATAATTTATGGTTGGCTGTCAACCTGCAGACAAAAAATTTACTTCAGCTTTTTCATACATAGCTCACAAAATGGATTCTTATAAGTATTTGATAAATAACCAATCAACAGAAAAGAATATCATTCCATACAGAAGGAGCTAGCCATATGCAACATTTAAGTAAACTAAGCCTAACTTTCATTGTATCCTTGGCCTACATGAGAATGAATCTTGTCACCATTATAAAATAGCTACTTCGTAAGTTGGACGATGAAAATTTGTGATGAAAACAAACTCTCTTGAAAAGGAAAAGCCAACATTGATGAGACTTCCATTAATTGAATGTCTCTTTTTTGTTTATCTTAAAATTGTACTAACTAGATTGATGAGTTAATTAGTTTCTTCAACATATCTAAACCTTAAGATATCTCCATGCACAATGAACCTAATGGCTAATGGGATCATATTTAAGCTTGATTCGTATTGCTTGAAAAACATAAAATAGTTGAAGAGATATGTCATACACCATACATAATCTGCCCAAGTTTACACTAAGGGAGAAGTCTTTTTCTTTAAGAAGGAAATTTCATCCTGGTTTTTTTTGTAAGGAATTAGAAAATATGAGGATCATTATCTATCTTCCTTTCCTTTCTACTTGTTCTAACCAAACAACACCAAACCACAAATAATTTATCTTCTTTTCCTTTCTATAAAACACATCCAGAGTCTAAGCAATGGAAATTGGCAACTTATTTTCTCTCTTCTCTCTCCTTACCTTTTGTTTCTCTTCCGATTTTATATATAGACAGGTTTGTAAATGGACTCCTTAGCAACCAAGGGGAACCTTTCTGTAAATGCACGAATTGTTTAAATAACATGTGTACAAGAAGTATTATCTCCAAAACTTACCAGATTCCACTTTGATATAGCCAAGTAGAAATTGCAATAAGAGACTTTTGACATTAATAACTAAAACTTTGCAAAAGGAGAACAAGTTGGTGTACATAAAAAATGATGATGCAACGGCAACAACACAGAAGTACATCAAAGCAATAATGCAACAGCAACAATAGAAGTAATTGGACAGATAGATGATATTAGTATGCCCATCGGAAAAAAAAAACATTTTAAGTGGAAAAGAAAATGTATCGGAAGCAACAATTTTCACCTTTCGGCCTTGTAGTTCAACTTGCAAATTGGCTATATTTCTCTGCACCGTAGTAAGCTGCCTCAAGACCCTAATCAAGTCATCCCCCTTATCCCCACAAATGGAGTTCGACGAATTTTGTTGATCTTCCTGCAGGTATTCACAATATGATATATAACACACTGAATTGGGAATTTAACTGGCTAGATAGCGAATGATAACCAAATCTTAAATTCTAGAGAACGAAACAAAGTATGTATATCTCCGACTATGAATGCATCGAAGTTCCTAGGTAAAAGAAGCGACAAAAAAAAGTGTGAAGTTAAAAAAAAAAAACAACCCGGGTGCAAATACACAAGGGAGGTGAATAGACCTGTACTGCAGGGATGCGGAAGCCGAGATCGGAAGCGATGGAGAGGGCTTCCGCCATGCCACCTAGACGCTTGGGGGGCTTCTTCCCTGCACATCCGGGGTCGCTCGAGACCGACATCTCAGCACTGCCCGGAGCCGATCTGCTCTGAGAATAGAGATCCGAAGCGCAGCAGAAGAAGAATGGCGACGACGTCGACGAGATTTCAGATGTCGTCGGATCGCTTGTGCTGTCGGATCGAACCCGGTCCAGTATATTACATTTTACGGTTAAATAGGTCGTACATGGAATATCAGTAAATTACAGGGGTGTACATATAATTTAATGGTTGAAATGAATTATCGCGACCTGCGAAGAGGAAACAAAAGGAGAAAACAGTGCGATCGTCGCAGTATCTCGGAATCGAAGTGGGCGGAGATCCAGCCGCGCGACGATGGCGCCAGACGCGGGAGCGGTGGCGGCGGACGAAGAGAAATGCCTCTCCGATGCTATCGGACGCCTCCAGCATAACGCCTTCTACATGCACCGCGCTCTGGTCTCATTGCAAACCCCAACGAACCCTAGCCGCTGGGATTAGTTGTTGCGTACTGATTGCTTGATCTTCTTTGTGTTTCCTTCTGTAGGATTCGAAAAATTTGAAGGATGCGCTCAAGTATGCTGGGGAGATGCTGTCTGAGTTGCGGACTTCTAGTCTCTCGCCGCACAAATACTATGATCTATGTATGTCGACGGCAATAGTTCTTATTTCCTTTATTTTTTCTCTTCTCGTTGGATTAACTGATGACTATGAGTGTTTCTTCTCATGGCTTATTGGTTATGGGAATGTGAAAGATATGAGGGCTTTCGATGAGTTGAGAAAGGTGGAGATGTTCTTCACGGAGGAGACTGGGCGAGGCAGCTACGTAGTGACTGATCTGTACGAGCTTGTCCAACATGCCTCAAACATCTTGCCTAGACTGTAAGGACTTATTAATCGATCTCTATTCCATCTGTTCTAAAAATTGAATGTTCTCTTAATCTGACGCATGCAATATCAATTCGTGAGTTATCTATTTATTAAATTGCACTTGTGTGTCTGTTTGTGAAATTCTGCTCACTTGATTGGGATTTTTATTTTTCTGTCTAACTTGCTGCTGTTCTGCAGTACACCGTTTTGCAAAATGTATTGCACACTTACGATTTGTAGCCCAATGCTCAACAGGATTTAGGCAAACATTCTAAATTGTGGTAATCCATATTGTTTCTGATATATTACTGCCTGAATGGTTGGGTTTGACTTGTTGACATTGCAGCTTGTAAATTTTATAAGAATTATATTTTTTATGATGTGCTTGGAAGGTGTTGGTAGTACCCTTGGCATAGGATAAAAATCTTTAGATCATTTATGATAATCATGTTTTCACAAAATCTTCATGTAATTTTAAACAGTTTATCCATTTACTGTTTTGAGCGTCTTACTGTCTTCAATGTGGATGCACTTATGAGGATAATGCAAACAAAGAAAATTAAGTTTTAGAAATTTTAGATTTTTTTTCAGAAGAGTTAGTTCCTATGGAAGTGGTTAAGTTGGTAATTATGATGCAAAGAAGTTTGGTATTTATTTTTAATTTAGAAGGTACAATAACCTCAGTAGGAGTTTAATTACGTTGGTGTATTTCCTATTTTAATTTTGATTTATTTCTTAGTTTGATAGTGATGAAGTCTATAAAAGAGGTGTTGTAATCAATGCATTTATCTTTCAATTAATAAATTTCCTGTCCAATGAATCTGCAAGACCCATTATTCTCTATGTGAGATGGTTATCCCAATGCTTCATTACATAGAATTCTTTGTGAGTCTTGGTTTAAATTGGTGTTGCATCAGAGGATTCACCTTGGTTAATCCGCAGTTTTTTTTTTCTTTTGCTCCATCTATGGCTGGAGATTGTTTGGTTATGGAGCTTGAAGGGTTCAGCCATGGATATGATCATGCTAGCAAGGCTCTGCTTAGTAATAACCTCAGAGTGTTTTGTCCTATGAATCTAGGTGGCCTTCTACTAGAGCTTCCTTGCTTGTATTTTTCTGGGCAATTAGCACCCGACAATGGGTTCCTTGCTTGTGTTTTTTCTGTGTTTAGATCACTCAAAAATCCTTTTTAAAAAAAATGGAGTATGTTTCTTTTATTAGGTTGTGAAGTTGAAAAGTATCACATTCTTTTCCTTTTCCTCTTTAGCTAGTTATCCACATTTACACTTCCTCCTGTTTCTTATTCTAATAATATATGATTGGAGTTTTTTAGATATAACTTCTTTGTTTTTATGAATATTTGATTGTTTATTGTCAGATATCTACTCTGCACAGTGGGATCTGTATATATCAAATCAAAGGAGGCTCCAGCCAAGGATGTTCTTAAAGATCTTGTGGAAATGTGTCATGCTATACAACATCCTGTTCGTGGGCTGTTCTTAAGGAGCTATCTGTCTCAAATAAGCAAAGATAAGTTACCTGATATCAGTTCAGAGTACGAAGGGTACGAGGAGTCTTCATTTATGATGCCTATTATAATTTTCAGTTTGGATACCTGATATTTTAAAGTGTTTATTTATGCATTCTGCCTTTTCAGATGTCTGGCCTGAATATTCTTATTCTTATTCAGCAAGCATGCTTAACTTTGAAAAACATTAATAAAAGTTGAAAGCTTTTGTACCAGGAATTAACTAATATTATGAAAATCTTAAAATTGATTCTATCACAAAATAATATGTCACAAATTGGGTTATTTCATATTCATTCCATTTCTCACACATTTTTCTTTCTTACACTATATATATGTGAAAATTGACTACGAGACAAAAGAAGGTTTTTCCTTTTAATTTTGTTGATCAACATGCTATGTCCATTCATGACCAGCTGATGGTCTAATTGTTTAGAAACATTTGTTATCCCTTAACCCTCAGACTTTTCTTTATCACTTCATCCCTTTCTTTTGAGGAAGGAGTAAGAAGATATTTACTGAGGTACAACAGCTGGCCATGTACTTTTCTCTAATAGACAACCTGCCAAACCATTCAAGTTCTGGTAACCACATAGCTAGTTGTTACAGCATGGTGAAATTAAGCAATGCTCCTAGTCTCACCAAGGAGATGAAGCAATGGCATTTGTTGTAGACTTTCCATGGTCGACTTTGCCAAAACAGTTGAACTAGGTTTGGTACCTCTAACATATTTTAGAAAAATGAGGTAGTTAAGTGTGGTTTACGTGTAGAAAGAAATAGCTCTGAATTAGCACAAGCTGACAACCTAATCACCACGTCCACCTTGACAGATATTTTGATATCTTTCCATCTCGGCTGAAAGAGACATCATTTCTGCTAGCTTGAACTATCAGAAATTGACTGTCAATTTCTAACTTTATGGCTTATGGGGTTGTTTATATGGATGTTATTATCACTTTAAAAGATGTTGAGTTATGATTATAATAATGATTTTGTGTGGCAATCTATCATCATTCCCTTATTGGAGCAGTCCCATATTCTATTCTCTGAAGCATCCATGTATGCGGCCATGATTTTGCAGATCCCATGTCCATTAATGTGTCTTTCTTACTATAATTGTACATTTAAAATACAAAGGTACTGCTTGAACAATCTCTAAATTTCAATGTTTTTCTTCTTTAACATTTATAATTTAAGATATCTATATTTCTTTGTCGCACATGTGTTTACTGATCTTTTCAGAATGGTGATTCATATTGCTAGGATGTAGCTCATTTTCTCTCTTGTATTACCATTTTGTAGGGGTGCTGACACTATTGATGTTGCTATTGAATTTGTACTTCAGAACTTCACAGAGATGAATAAACTCTGGGTCAGAATGCAATATCAGGTTTGTTAAATTTGAATTGTTAGCTATCACATCATGTCTTTGTATGAAATAGACATTGGAACATATATGCCATAAGCCATAGCTCAGCAGATTTATGTACCACAATGGTAATGGTGGTCATACAGGTACTTTAGTGATTGTGAATTATTTGATACTGTTAGGTGATCCTGAGTTGAGACTAGGAATCGCACTTTCTGGTCTGCAGGGGCCCATAGGAGAAAAGGAGAAGAGAGCAAAAGGAAGGAGCGAACTTCGTGATCTTGTAATATAATTATCTCGGAATCCGTCAAGTACCATAAAAAATGCTAGTAAAAAAAAAAAAAATCTTTCCTTGGTCATTTATGGTTTTTTGTATATCTTTGCTCATTCTTTCTAGGTCGGAAAAAATCTTCATGTTCTTAGCCAGCTTGAGGGTGTTGATCTTGATATGTACAAAGATACTGTTCTTCCTAGGATATTGGAACAGGTTAGAGTTATTACCATGCCAACAGATTCTTAGTATAATCTATAGCTTTTTCAATGTTTTGACAAGGAAGTGAATTCTGCAGGTTGTGAACTGTAAAGATGAGCTAGCCCAGCATTACTTAATGGATTGTATAATTCAAGTCTTTCCTGATGAATATCATTTGCAGACTCTTGAAACATTATTAAGTGCATTTCCTCAGCTTCAGGTAAGTAACAAGTTCTGGTAAAACTATCTTTTCTTATTCGGTTTTTATTTTCTTGATTTGTTGGTTATCTTTTTGATTTTCAGGGGAATAATTTTCTTAAACATAAATAAATAAAATCAATCAAGATTTAGTCTACCATATGAAATATCATCCTGAATTTGTTAATCATGATTCTGTTTCATACATTTGAGATTGGTTGAATTGATAATACGATGAAGAAAATGAAGTGTGGAACTGAGGATAAAATCCTAAGAGGAGCCCTCATGAAGTGAGAATAAAATCCTTATAAGATTTGGATGCCTTAAGGATGCGTACAATATACCCTTTAGAACAATTTCATAAGACAACCAAGATTGAGACCATCATAATTAACGGCATTTGCCTATGCATCCTCGAACTTCAGTTAAGAACTTATTTATTTGACATGTACACACAAGAAGTTGCTCAGGACATTCTGAGAAAGACAAGCCTATCGTCTTATTCTAAGATTTTGTTGGCCGTCCTTGAGATGTGATGTAACTAGGGCTGTATCACAATGTCACATGTGTCATCAAGGATATCACCCCAAAGAGGCATCACTTTTGTGTCACCCAGTTCAGCTACAAAATCAAATCCTCTGTCCCAGGATTTACCTGTCCCCATGTCCCACTGCCGATCGGACGGCACATATTTGATCTGATCAGATCTAATTATCCTCGTGATATGTGCTGTGTGATCTAGATCTGATCAGATCAAATCTGTGCCGTCCGATCGGCAGTGGGACACGGGTACAGGCAAATCCTGGGATAGAGGATTTGATTTGGTTCAGCTACTTCAAACTAGCCTTCTTTTGGCCTTCTCTTTAGTGGTTGAATTTGCATTACTTCACTTTGAACCTCTTATTTGACCTTATCATCCTTTTATCTATTATTCCTCTTGTATCCAGCAGATATACACTATATTCTATGCAACGGATCCTTAAGGTTTAGCTTCACAAGATGCTAACGACCCCATTTCTAAGACTAAGCTCCTCTATGGGGGAGTAGATCAGCATGAAACACATTTTCCCTGCACAGCCCTCTCTGTTAATCTGTGAGCTAGCTGCTTTTAGATCCAGTAGCCACCAATATTTACTTTCTTTTTCAATAGTTTCTTCCTTCTCCACACCCCCTTTCTTTAAGCCAGGTCACAAAAAGTCTCAATTGGCTTCTTTCAGCAAATAATTGAATTGTGCTATTTATGTTTTCTCCTGGTACCTTGTGTTTCTACTTTCTACTGCATTCTGTTCAAGATTCTGTTGTATGCGTTGCTTCAAGGAGAGGACTGCTGAAATATTAGCTGCTAAGATCTCTTTTCATACATTTTTTTATTACACGACTTCAACTGATGAACTGAGTTTCACTTCATTCTTTCTCCCTTTTATTCTCTCTCTCTCTCAATGCGCTGAGCTGAGGTTAAAGAAATTGTTGATTGCATGTTGATATAAGATTGAAAGGATCATTGGTTGCATGCTTCATTAACTCTTTAAGTTTTGTTTCACCTACGTGCGAGTATTATGCTCTTCGTTTAATTATGATCATGTCTTAGTCTTAGTTATCTGCTTTATGTTTTCATTATTTTGCTTATGAGAGCTTCTCTGGCTTATGTTGTAAGGTGAACATAAATTATACCTATTCTCTACATTAAATATTATGTGCATTAAGTTTTATGAGTCATGTGGGCGTAGTCCCACATTAGATGTCTCATAGTTAGTGTCTAAGTGGAGTCTTAAATATACCTTCTTAAGGATATTAGGGATAAAGAGTCATGTGATTTTAATCCCACATTAAATGCCTTAGGGTTAGGGTCTAAGTTGAATCTTATAAAATACTTGTTCAGTTTGTGGGTTTTGTCCCACATTAGATATCTTAACCTCTTTGGGTCAGGGTGTAAATTGTGTCTTATATATCTCATATTTAACGCAATAGAATACTTTCTTTCTGTGAACTTAACAAGTAATAATCAAAATTTTCCAATCTATCAGAAAACAATACTTACGTTATTTTGCGAGTTGAAAACAGAGTCTAATCTAACTAGTCTATTTTTATAACCTGTAGAAACTGAATAACTGTATTAAGGTAAACTTTGTTTTCTCTTTTTGTTCATCTCATGAAATCTGCTGATATTGTACACAATTTCTTAATTCTGATACAGCCAACTGTTGACATCAAAACAGTGCTTTCTCCGCTTATGGATAGGCTATCAAATTATGCTGCGTCGAGTACAGAAGTGAGTTTTCAACTTATTGTTATTCCAGCAAAATGTTTAGGATGTATTTTCTCACTTTTTTAGGCTGTAGGTACTACCGGAATTCTTGAAAGCTGAAGCTTTTTCTAAATTGAGCAATGCTGTTGGAAAGGTAACCTCTAATTAATGCAAGTCCTGATACTATGTCATGCTATGCTAGCGCATATAGGATTTCAATTTACAGTCGCTATATATTTCCATTAGTTATGTTGGTGAATTGTTTATTGGTGTCTTCTATTTTGTTTTTTTTGTCTTATTTGATCAAAGTATCTTTTAAACAACTCCCTCTCCTAGTACAAGATCTGTACTCTAGTTATGCCTCATAAACTAATATGTTATATGCAATTAGGAATTAGCTGAATATTATGGGGTGCGTTTCTGGAAATAAAATCATGCTACAGAGATAATCATATAGTACATGTTGCTACTGGTAACTGCATGTAGTGCACCCTTCTTTTATCAAAATAAGGAAGATTTTAGATTTCTAGAATCATTCTGAACCATTGTACTTCTTCCATGCTATAGCCATTCTTGAGATAGACTTTAGTAAATTTTGTTTATGCATTTGGAACATGGAATGAATAGTCCATTCTTTTAGACTTTGATTCTTGCTTTACCTTAGCAGGTGATAGAAGCACAGGTTGATATGCCCATCTTTGGAGCAGTAACACTATATGTGTCCCTTCTTACGTTTACTCTTCGCATTCATCCTGATCGACTTGATTATGTAGATCAAATCCTGGTATGTTCTATCTATTGGAACTAAGATTGTGATTTAAAAGTCATATTTGTGGTGAGTCAAAGTGTTTAAAATTTCGAGCCATTTCACTTGATACTGGCGAAACATCTAGTTCCGCCCACACACCGGCACAAGCATGCCTCTTGTGCCGGTGTGCCGCAACATGATGTGTACTCATCGTGCGGGTCCGACGACGCGTACTCGTTGCGCGGGCCCACCGCCCACGATCGCTGGCGGTGCGGAGGGGTAAGGTTTTTAACTTAGGTCTAATGAAATAATTTAGGTTAATAATTTTAATCAACTCCTAACTATATTAGAATAATTTAAATAGGCTTAATTAAAGCCTAATAAAATAATCCCATTAATTTTATCTATCTATATATATATATATAATTTTTTATATTTATATTAAAATTTTTATTTAGAGTTAATATATTTTATATTTTAAAAAATCGAAATTTTATCGACACGATACGTTACGGAAAATGTATGGTCCGGGACCGAAACTTCGGCATGACTGAAGATTTTAAATCATGAGTCAAACTATGTTTGGGATATGAGATTCAATTTTTTGCAATCTCTTGGTCTTCTGATATTCGTTATTGATCAATGATTTTGTAATATCAAGGCTGCAATGGTCTTTATTTCCTTGAAAAATTATTTTGTCTTGAGATATTTTCTTGTGTCCTAAATTCACAAATTTTGGAGTATTGTCAGCTTTATGTAATTTTATAAACAAATGGTGAAAATTTTGGAAGGGCTTAAAATGCTTGCTTAATTGTCTAACAAGTGATGAACCAATTCTGTTTCAGCTTCAATGTGCATGTGGATTGTTGGTTTCATATCTTGTACTCATGTGAAGGTTTTGCTGATAGATACCATTCTGATTGACAACAGGGGGCATGTGTACTGCGACTCTCAGGGATTGCAAAACTTGAGGACAGCAAAGCAACTAAGCAGATTGTTGCACTTTTGAGTGCTCCATTAGAAAAGTATAAAGATATTTCTACTGCATTAGATCTACCTAACTATTTGCTAGTCATGGATCATTTGGATACTGCAACAAAAAAGGTCATGGCTATGGTAATCATCCAAAACATGATGAAGAACACAGCCTGCATCTCAGCAGCTGATAAAGTATGTCTCATCCTGTCTTTATTTGCAATGTAAAACGGTCTCTTGAACTCAAACTGTCTTTGTTTTTAGGTTGAGTCTCTGTTTGAATTAATAAAAGGACTTGTAAAGGATCTTGATGGCAGTGAAGATGAGGTAAGATTTCAGTGTTTTTTTTTTTTTTTGCAATATCAATAATACTATGTAACATATGTTAAATTTGGACATGATTGGAAGTCTATTTTCATCTACCTCATTTCAAGTATATAAGCTTTGCTGCGGACTAACCTTGTGACCTGCTAAAGATTGACTTATCTCTCTGCTGGTAGCTTGATGAAGATGACTTTGAAGAGGAACAGAATTCTGTTGCTCGTCTCATTCATAACTTGTACTGCAATGATGCCAAGGAAATGTTCAAGGTATCTAAATTCTATTTCTACTATCCTCTCTGCTAATATAATAGCAAGTTACATAAATGTCATTCCCATGTCTCAGAGATTTGATGTGCTTTCCTTTCCATGGAGATAGTTGATATCGTGAAAGAGTGGAATCTTTTTATGGTCGTGGTTGGAATACCTTTGATTCTTTTCTTCTTTTGAAAAATAACGAAGTGATCTCTTGGATTATTAAACGGCCACAAAGGAATTTAGCCAGGCACTTAAAAAGCTAACCTATATGGGCTCAACCTCAAGGTTTTCTTTAACTCTAGTAACTTGTACCACTTTAATTGATATGGCTAAGAAAAGATGACCCATGCCTGTTCATTCATATTTCTTGTCCAATTTACCATGGCCCCCCCTCCGATTTTACGACCCAAGTACTAATATATCTCTTTTAGGTGCATCAGCTGGAGTGTTGTACATTAGTGTTAGCAACTTACCTTTTTTACTGAGTTGATAAGCAACAAAAAGGAGTTTGTGTTGCCCCTTTCATTTTAATTGGAAGGTGATATTTTGGGAGTTGGGGCTAGTGGTAAATGTGAGTAGACAGATACAAATCATCTTTGCAAAAGTCTCATTGTTAGGATCTGCTAGGATGATTTCAGAAATCACACCAAAACTGAATATGTTAATGTATCATGGTGGACTGTCCCTATCAGTTTGTCTGTGCACGACACAATACCCTCTGTAGGAAACCAGACAGCAACACAGTATTTGCAGATGATAACCTTTTAAACAAGTTTTCATCTATCTTCTTGTGAAGATGCAGGAAATAGTATATGTTTTATCAATTAGAATGTGTTATTTAGTGCATGTGATTACCAATTTCAGAATAAGTAATTTTGTTGGAATAAATTGACGGTGTGCAAATTCAGAGCTTTGCATGGCTTGTAAGCTAGATTCTTGTTTTATATTGTTATATTTTTCATGCTTCTCAAGTTAAAATGTATGTACCTTTTCCAGTTGCTATCTTATATAGTAGTAGTTTTTGTTGACAAAAGAGATCTGAACAGCAGAAGTATGCATTGTAATTTTAATTCTACTTGGTTATTTGATTAAAGTGATCTTTAGTAAAGCTTGCCTTTTAAATTGATTACATCAAATCACTGCTTGTGGTCGTAGAAGTCAAAATCCATTATGCACTATGCCGTCTTGTTATATTTTCTCAAAGTGTGGAACTCCATCTTTACTAAATCTTAGTTTTGTTTTAATTAATGTAGTCTGAGGTTTATCTGCTATTTCAGAAGAAACTGACTGGTCTTTAATCTTTAATTTTATTTATTGATAACTTTTTATTGCAAATTTTCCTTTGTGGATGATTGGAAATGATTGGTATATTCATTCAAAATTAATTTATTCTTGTACGTAGCAAGGTCTGTGTATTAGGATTTTGATACTAATGAAATATTGGGCCCGAGAAGTTGTTGGATTGTAGATACTGGCAAAAATCTATTTGTGTGCACGTCTGTTCCAAGTATTTTGGGTTGACTACATATATATTATTCCTCTATCGAGCTCAATGCAAAGCTATATCATTAGTAATTTTTAAAATTATAAATCAAATCATTTTAACCATGTGTGTTTCCTGTACTTTGATAATAAAAAAAAATTAAAAAAAAATGTGCAGTAGAAAGTTTACTAGAATTTGGAAAGCTATATGTTGAAGCCTGATGCTTGATGGGAACAGTTAAAAAGTTGCATGAACATCTGAATCTAACGTAGCCTACACATAGGCAAGGGTCTCAAATAATATGGCGTTACTGAACTAAATAGTTTTCAGATTGGGATAATATGCAGTACTTTATGGTTCTATTGAATTTTATTCGTCTATTAGGCAACTTTCTTTCCTTACTCTAGCTGCCACTTGATAATTTGTTTGCTTCTATTTTTTTTTTTTAAATCCTTAAATATTACTACTGAATTTCTTCCAGATTATATCGACTGTGAAGAAGCATGTTCTCCTTGGAGGTCCTAAACGCTTTTCTTTCACTGTACCTCCCCTAGTTTTTTCTTCCCTCAAGGTTTGTCTTCCATACATCTCACCTTACCATTTTGGTAGCATTTTATTTGTATAGCTTGTTCTCTTTAGTTATGGACTATCAACCTGGTCATGGTATAGTTAAATAATCATAATGTGTTGGTCACTTTGGCATGCTCTGTTATGTTGTGATTTAGCAAATGGTCTATTTGACCATAATGAGGATTGCTGGAGTATGCCTGAGGCCCATGTCATGCGGATGGCATGCCTAAATGTTCTCCGATGTCCTGCTTAATTTCACCTGTTGCTTGGGGATCATGTCAAATCATGCTGACTGACATATTCCTTGTTAGGCAATTATTACTTAATTGTTTTAACTTGGAGGAGCTTCATGTTAAAGCCTACACCTCTATTAACTTCCTCTATTGGCTAATATCACCTTTCCTCCTGTTTCCGTAAACTGATTCTGTTGGATCCTGGTCCACAGTTGCTTAGACGCTTGCAATGTCCTGATGGAGATGTAAATGGAGAAGACATCTCTGATACACAAAAGAAAATATTCCAGCTCTTGCATCAGGTTGTACTTGTGCTTCCTAGACTATTTTGATTAATATTGTAATAATTGATTGTCTTTAACATTTATCATGTAGCCAAAATCTTAGCCTGTCTTTCATACTACTTAATGATGCGTGTATATTTAACTGATTGTATAAATTGGAGCAAGTAATTAGCTAAAAGATTGTTGAAGTCTTAAAGATAGCTGCAAATTCTGACCCAATTTTTTCCCACAACATTTATATCAATGATAGTAATTAATTGTAACCTAGTTACTGAGATATCTTCTTAAACAGATCCAAAATTTTCTCAGTGGACACTTTTTTTTCTCTAAATACATACCAAGGACCCCTTTCTAAAAGATAGCATATTCAACTTGACAAAATTTTCAAAAGTTTATTAGAACATGTTATCTGGCAAAAAAAAAAAGTCAAACAGTTTGTTTGTCAAATGTTGAAGGCTACTTTGGCATCAAACAATAGCTACCCATCTTGTTTTATGCTTGAAAGACACCCTAAAATCTTTACTTGGCAATAATGCAACACAATTTAGTTAGAATGGATCATTTATCTTTAGTGCAGATTTATTTTTTGGCATTGCATTTAACAATCTACTTTATCATCAAGCATATTGATTGTAAGGTATGACAAAGATTAGCAGTGCAGTCATGGTAATTAGTAACATTTGATCTGTTTGCTTCTTTGTATGTTTAAATTTAATTCTGAAATATTTTTTGTAACCATCCATTCCATTCCATTCTCTATGCTTCTATTTTCAGATTATTGAGGCTTTGTCGTCTGTTCCTTCACCAGAACTCGCTTTAAGATTATACTTGCAATGCGCTGAGGTTTGTTAGTTAACTACATGCTTTTGCATTTATAAGTGCTTATTACGAGTCTAGGACCACTTTTCTGTTTCAGGCTGCTAGCCAGTGTGGTTTTGAACCAGTTTCTTATGAATTCCTTACACAAGCATTTATATTATATGAAGAAGAGGTTGCAGTAAGTGAATCACTCCTCCTTTTGGAGTATAATAAACTCTTAATTGTGTACTATTCGGATAATAGGTTTCAATTATTCGTCATCTGAGCTTCCTCAGTTTCTTATTTCTTAATCACTTAATCCTTTGAGCAGGACTCAAAAGCACAGGTGACCGCGATACACTTGATTATTGGAACACTGCAGCGCATGAATGTATTTGGAATAGAGAACAGAGATACTCTTACACATAAAGCCACTGGGGTATACTAGTAATATATGAACATGCATGCACAATATATCTATTTCTGCTATTTGGCGTTATGACACTAATCTCAAATTAATAAATATTCCTTGTTCTACAGTATTCTGCAAAACTTTTGAAAAAGCCTGATCAGTGCAGAGCAGTTTATGCTTGTGCACATCTGTTTTGGGCTACCTACCAAGACGGCATTCAAGATGGAGAAAGGTATTCAGTATTTGTTTACTGCTTTCCTTGTCAAATTACTACAACCATGAACTATCTGTAGAGAAGCTGCTTTACCTTGATGTTTTTTTATTCCTTGCCTCGTACGCATTCCTAATTCATATTGTCATTTCCATATGTAATATTACAATGTTGATAAAGAAATATATTTGTCGTGTCTTTGAATATGCTTACTTGGGCAGAAGGGGAAGTGTGTTGGGAGAAGTTGAAGGAAATTTTTGTTTACTTGAAAGGAACAAAGAAGAGGGAAGAAAGATGATGTTTCTTTCCCTTGAAATAGTTTTTCCAAAAGTGGATGGATGAGGTGACTGGTGAGAGACGTGAGGTGATCAAAGAGATGAACAAGCTTTGTATTCCGTTCCACTATAGTGTCCTTAATTAATCTTCACTTTGCTGTGAGTTTTCCCCATTTCAACTGAGAGTGCAGCAACTCCATAAGAGTGTGGCGTTTTATCTTCGTTGGTGTCTTCCTTTCAAGTCCTAACACAATCACCATGACTGGTATCTTGTGGTTGAAAGAGTGGGATAGGAAGGTGAGGAGATGGGCGGGTCTGTCAGCTTGCCCCTGTTCATGCAATTGATGGACAGGAGTAAAGGCCATAGTTGTTACTGGCGATGGCAATGTGCCCAGTGACTAAAGCTACTTCTCCTTTTCCAGCTCTTTCCGACCACTCCCCACCCCAGTAAATGCATGGGCTTATTTCTTTTCATCTCCTGTCCCTATCCCTCCATTGAACTCCCTTCTTGTTCCACCAAGTATATAACGCATTACCAAGTAATACTTTAGTTTGATCCTCATCATGACAAGTAATGCTATTGTTACAATATTTGCACATCGAATGTTCATGACCTGATTGATTGTCTTGTTCCAGGGTCCTCCTTTGTTTGAAGCGCGCTTTGCGGATTGCCAACGCTACCCAGCAGATGGTGCATGCTACCAGGGGTAACAATGAACACGTGGCACTATTCGTTGAAATATTGAACAAGTAAACAACAATTTATGATATATATTTTTAACTTGACAGCAGCTAACGTGAACTTTGATGTTTGGCCATTTATTATATCGTCTCAGGTACCTATACTTCTTCGATAAAGGAATTCCTCAAATAACAAACTCGATAATTCAGGATCTAATTGAACTTGTCCGGACTGAACTAAAAAATGACAACGAAAAAATAGACCCATCTGGATCTGCTGAAGCCTTCTTCTCCAGCACACTTCGATACATTGAGTTCCAGAAGCAGAAAGGTGGAAGCATCAGCGAAAATTTTAAAAAACTCGAAATTTGACTGTTCATGATCTGGAATTAGACAAAACGCAATTTTATTTCCCCGATTTTAATACAATGAGGCTTTGTATCATATCAGGATTTCCACTCTTCCATTTGCTTTTCTTGGTGGCACAATGGCAATAACACACTGTACAGAAGCAATGTTTTTAAAATTGCTTTAGTTCAAATATTGTTTCTATAGTTCTTGAGCAGATCTAGCTATGCAGATGGAGATGTTAAAAATATATATACGTATTATTAAACAAATTCAGCTGCTTGCAAAAATGTTCTGAGTGCTGATGGAGATGTTAATGTGCTCTGGGCAACATAATAGTATTTAGTTTGGTTTATTAGGTTGATATGTTATAAAGAATAAATAATGATAGTTTTCATATGGCAAAAATATTTTTATTTAAAACATTTTGTTAATCTTGTCTAGCTAGCTTTCAAGATCTATTATGTTTGTCTCAGTTTCGATCGAACTGCATTATCATTAATTCTTTTTCTTGATTATTAGCCACAAAAATGAAAACGGAAAATATTATTGTTTTTAATTAAAATACAGATTAAAGAACAGCGCTTATTTGGAATTACTTTTCTTTGTTCACTGGAAGATGGCAAAACGCTGATGCAAGAAGAAGCAGAGCGAAGGATAGAAATTCAATGCAAGAATCAATTTGACTGGGTTCACCTCGTTATAACTAACCGACTGTGTCACCCTTTCTCACGACAATTCACGTGCATTCTGCTTTCTTGGAGCTCGCACAAGTCACAAATCTACGTGACTCACACCTTTCAATATTTAATCTGATCCAATCAGATTTGACCCTTTTGGCCATATGCAACGTCTCCCCGAATTACCGCGGTTGGTCGAGTTACTGCGGTTGGTAGTTGTTCTAGTAAGTGTTAGAGTTAATTTTTAATAGAGGTAGAATATATGAGTGTCTGAATTTTTTTTATACAAAATGTCACTGTGTTATGATAAATATTTTTTTATGATTTATCCTTTATTAAAAAAACTATGAGACCGTTCTGAAGAAACGGTAAAGATGAAGGCTTTGTCTTTTACTCTCATGTCCCTTATTAGTTGAATTATAGTTTACGTTTAGCTATATTTTGAATGCAAACTAAATTAAGATTGCCTATTTTAGAAAAAAAAATTCAAAATTATTAAAATAATGTCCTCCCATCCCATCAACGCCCGTAAATAACATAATTAACTTTCCATACAATATTCGACATTATTTAAATCTTAAACTTCATTAAAATAGTTAACGAAACCATACCTATTATCAATATTATAACAATTATAATTTCATAATAACTATAAAATAAGATCCTTGAATATTTTTAAATATATTAAATATGTTTTATAGTAATTATAAATTATAATTATAATATGAATATTATTAAATAGGTCAAATTTAAATCGATCATTTAAAAAAGTAAAAACAGAGCAAATAGTGTACTCGAACGCAGTTATATTAAAAAGTGGCGTAACTTTGATGATTTCAATTTTAAAAATAAAAAAAAAGTTCTTTATTATTGCCGCCTGTTTTTCTTTCACGTGGCAAACAGAGGAGAATTCAATTCCTGTGAAAGGAGGGCTCATAAAAGTACGGTGCCATGTGCCTGGCTCCTGCTATGCCCAATCGCTATTTTATTTATAACAACTACAATAGTGAAAGATTGAGGAAGGGTATTAAATCATAAAAATTTTGTAAGTTTACAGATAGATTATTTTTATACTAGGATAAAATATAAATTAAAAATATATATACTTTTTTAATATAAATGAAAAAAATTATTATAATTTATTGAACTAAATACTCAGTTTATTAAAGTACCCACGTTTTATGATATCCAAATAGTATTATAATTAAATGGATGAATATTTTAACACTCGTATGTTTAAATTTTAAAATTTAAAATCTTAAAATTTAAATTTTAAATCCTATGCCTTCCATTCTGGTCTGTAAATTATGATCCTGTTTTCCATTAGCGTAAAATACTAAAATGTCCTCACTTATTTTTATCAAACATACTGAACCTCCAATATGACCCGAAGGATGCAATGGTTTGCGTACCCACCGATAATGTGTGTCCATTAGAAAGGGCCCCTCTCCGCCACGTCATCACTCTATTTCGACATTACTTCTTCCTGGGAACCTTCACGTGAGACTGTTGTCTTCTGGCTTTGCTCCTCCCCCGTCACGAATACACTGCTTCCCCCGACGCCGCCGCCTCCTCCTCCGCTTCAGATCTCGCTATGGCTTTCTTTGGTCTTCTCGCCATCCTCTTCCTTGCCCTCGCCGCCGCCGCCGCCGCCGCAGCACCGCCTCCTCCTCATCCTCTTCCCGGAGACGGGAGGAAAGCCCAACCGTGCTCGCCCTTATCGTCGATGCCGCACCACTTCCGTTACGATTCATCCCTCGGCTGCGGGCATTCCTGCTTTCAAATCAAGTGCTCCGGCAACAAGTCTGCCCTCTCGATCAACTCCGACACCTTCCTCCTCCGCGGTCTCTACCACAATGCCTCCCTTCTTCTTTCTCTTCCTCTCCCGCCCTCCGACTCATCCGCTTGCCCCTCCCTCCCTAACAGCTCCATCGACTTCTCCGGATCCCCCTTCCGTCCTTCACAGGACGTCTGCCGCCACCTCGCCGCCCTCTGCACTTGCGGTTCCGCACTCCCCTCCCATTTCTCCTCTTCTCCTTGCCGTCGCTCCTCCTGGCAGACTCGACTCCTTTCGCATCCTGAACTCCTTTTTCGCGTCTGTCCCCGTGTGGCGCCTTCCAGATCCCCCTCTCCTGCCGCCGCCAGAGCTTGTCACGCCGGCGAAGACGTCGCCTTTGCCATCTCCGAATTCCTTGGCCGAGGTTTGGTTGTCGAATGGAACTCTTCCACCCACCCCCACCCTTATTTGGCCAAATGCTCCTCCTGCAACAGTTCGGCTACCGAAACCTGCCGTTTCAACGGCTCAGCTTCCGACAAGCCTTTCCTTTGTTTCCCCACCTCTGAAAATCTCGGCCGCTCTGGCTCCCCCGCCTCCAGACGCTTGCTTCCGATCACGGCTTTCCTCTTTTCCGTCGCCTGCGTCCTCCTACTCTTCATTTCTTTATGGGCAGCCACAGTCTCGTTCCGCCGCCGCTGTCGTTGGGGCGACCATGGCTCCGATCCCATGACCGATTTCCTACTGCGGCACCACATCCAACAGCCGATCTATTCCTATGAGCAGCTCCGTGTCTCCACCAACGGCTTCGACCCCCGCCGCAAG
This sequence comes from Kaempferia rotunda, assembly GCA_037177415.1. Taxonomy (NCBI): domain Eukaryota; kingdom Viridiplantae; phylum Streptophyta; class Magnoliopsida; order Zingiberales; family Zingiberaceae; genus Kaempferia; species Kaempferia rotunda. The sequence goes on from JBAMIB010043012.1 coordinate 21,843, forward strand.
ATTGGCGACGGTGGGTTTGGATCCGTTTACCTCGCCCATCTCAACGACGGCCGCGTCGCCGCCGTGAAGAGGCTTCACCGCCACCATCCTGCCGCCGCGGCGACGAAGTCCTTCTGCAACGAGATCCTCATCCTCTCCTCTCTGCGCCACCCCAACCTCGTACGCCTCCATGGCTATTGCTGCGATCCGCGCGGTCTTCTCCTGGTCTACGACTACGTTCCCAACGGGACCTTGGCCGACCACCTTCACTGCTCGCGCAGCCCCTACAGCAAGCCCCGCACACTCCCGTGGGCTGTCCGTCTCGACATCGCCCTGCAGACTGCCGCCGCCATCGAGTACCTCCATTTCTCTCTCAAGCCTCCAGTCGTCCACCGCGACATCACCTCGACGAACATCTTCGTGGAGAGGGACATGAGGGTGAAGGTGGGGGACTTCGGCCTCTCCAGGCTTCTAACCCTTTCGGAACCCTCTTCGTCACTGGGGCGACCCGCTGAGTACGTCTGCTGCACAGGGCCGCAGGGTACGCCGGGATACCTTGACCCCGATTATCACCGATCGTTTCGTCTCACTGAAAAGAGCGATGTATATAGCTTCGGGGTGGTGCTACTGGAACTTGTAACAGGGTTGAAAGCAGTGGACGTGAGTCGACACAGGAGCGAAATGGCGCTGGTTGACATGGTGGTGTCGAAGATCCATATGGGGGCACTGCACCAAGTTGTGAATCCGGTGCTGCTGGAGGAGGGGAAGGAGGTAATGGCAATGGCAGAGGCGGTAGTGGAGCTCGCATTCAGGTGCGTTGCAGGTGACAAGGATGACAGACCTGATGCGAGGGAGTTGGTGGAGGAGCTCAAAAGAATCCGCAGTAAAATTGTTGATCCTCCTAAAGCAACCTGATCCTGTGAACAATGTGACAAATGTGTTATCTTCTTCACATTTTCTCATTGCAATCTTAAACAAGAAACATGCCGCAGAATGGAGATTGCTATTAGGAGCTTGGATTTAGCTGTTCTTTTCATAGGAGCTTCAGCTTGCCCTTTGTTCCATTACGAACATATGAATACTACTGATCAGATCTCATAGTCATGTTTTTGGATGATAAAGAAGAACAGTTCCTATTTAATGTTGGAATGGTGGTAGATGCTGATGACAATTGGACAATGACAATGAGATGCAAATACTGTGCTTTGCAAGGTATGCACTGCATTTTCATCTGTTTAATGTGACACAACCTTATTGGCATTACACAATGTCTTGTTGACTCATGGTTTAGCTGGTAGAATTTTCTTGAATCTATCTTTAGTATGAAAATCTACACTAGACACTAGTACTTAAGTTTAAAAGTTTCTTATGAAAACATATTCTAGTCAACATCTTCCAATGATAATGGCTAATTTATGGGTTTCGATGTAAACAAGCAACACTGTGTTCTTCAAATATAGCTACACCTACAAGGCCTAAACCCCAAATAGCAAATTGGCATAACTATGTTCATGGCAGCGAGGTTAATTTGCATCATGAAATGCAGTAAGTTTGATATGTAAATCTGGTTTATGTTGTCCTTTCTTTTCCTAATATTCCATTGCTCTTCTAATGCTTATCCAATCTGACACTTCCAATTTTGAACATGGTTGAGATAATGCTTTGCCTTTGCTATATTTTGTATATGTACGTGTCCATGTAATTGTTTACTTCTTTCTGCGTTTAGTTTGTATGTCTTGCTTATGTTTCTATATAATATATATAAAGAAGGGGCACAATAATATCGGACTATCGCATTTTGGTTATATCCTAATATTTCATTGCTCTTCTAATGCTTATCCAATTTGACGCTTCCAATTTTGAACATGTTTGGGATAGAGCATTACCTTCACTATGTGTTGTATATGTAATTGTTTTAAAGTAGCAACTGCTTGTCCACGTAATTGTTTACCTCTTTCTATGTTTAGTTTGTATGTTACTTATGTTTCTATATATATATATATATATATATAAAGAATGGGCACAATAATATCGAACTATATCATTGGGTTATATCCAAATCAAATGGCTAACAAGTTTGCTTAAGTCACCTTCAGAGAAAACCCTAAATTTACCTTTGAAGCACTTCGATTGCAACAGAGCTGTGTACCCAAAATCATATTTTCTCCAGACCATTGATTCAGAGGTAAAAGTTTGGATTCTTTTCCTTGAAGCCTTGAAAGAAAAATGTGGATTTGTTTGGGTGCTTTTGATCTAGAAGGCCTTAAAAAAAACAAACGTATGCATATTAATTGCATTGAGGTTATGGTACCTATTAACATCCTATTCTTATGACTGCCATTGCCTGTCTGGTTTGTTGAATTGGAAAACTTGATGGACTTTCTATGTTATTGCGTAGGCTTCTTTTCCTTTTAGGCCTTCATGTTGCTTCTTGTTTGATTGTGAATTCCCCCCTAGTTGATCTCTTTTAAGTTAACTGTTCAGTTTCTGATTTACCTCCACATTGTTTCATTCATTCAAAGATGTTGCAAATGCATCTAACTATTTGCTTAATATGTCTTTGCTTGGCCAGTTTGTGAGGTTTTAGTTTTGAATTACCCATCAGGAAATCATTCATTTGATATTCTTATGCCAGGTGAACTTCATGCTGAACTATGTTATTGTCAGCTCTTTACGTTCTAGTTCTAACCTTCGTGTTCAAATGTTAGTAATACATCAATAGTTACTTTCCACTTTAGTTGCATTCTACCTTGTGAGTTATATTATATTTTTATTATAATTTTTTATTTTTTTTTAAACATAACTACCATAGTATTAAAACGATTTTAATAAAATTAAAATGATATTAATTAAATTTGAACAATTTTAACTGATTAATAATGAGTTTTGTGATTTAATAATATTTTATGTATAATTATTTTGATTAAATTAAAATAAATTTAATATATTTTATTGTTGTAATGAAATACGAGTGCTATTTTCTAGAGAGAAAAAATAGAGTAGGATGTTTTTAAAATAATAATAAAAATAAGAGGCCCAATAAGCTTCTTCTATTATCAACTCTCGATAATGCTCATGCTTGTTTTTCATCGTCGGCTCTATGGTGAGATGTAGGTAATGAGTGAAAAAACAAACGAGATGAAGTCATTGACGGTGAGATGCAAAGCACCATTCATCATCACTTTTTTTATAAAAGGTCATACACTGATCTTAGATGTTCATGTAAGTGGTTATTACAAAAGTCACATCAATGAGATGAAGCAAGATGACATTGTTTTAGCTAAAGCTATTTAGGATTTTACTTCTTCCCCAATTATTATTATTATTATTATTATTATTATTATTATTATTATTATCCCATGTAATATTATATGTCCCAGGGCCCAAGGATAATAGCCTTATCTTTACTTTCCTAATATATATTTTTTATGTTTTTTTTTTAATTTTGAAGTTGTTCTTTTTGTTATATATTTAAAAAAATGTTACCAAACAAGAGTAATCTTTAAACTTAACTTCTAAGGAACTCTATTGTTTTTCAAAATATTGCAAACAAGTCTCATGCCCCTCATTATTTTTCGTCTACATTTTTCAAGTTTCCCAACTGTTTGGAGGACGTTAAGTGGCCATTTTTCGTGTGCGCATCCAACCAATCTTCTCCTTTTTGCCTCTGGCATACCTTCTTGATCAATTGAAAAATAAATAAACAAATAACCCTAGAGCTTCCCTTTTGTCTCAAATATTTATCTAACCTCGACCAGAGGCCTGATCAACTTGGGCGATTGCTGAAGGTCTAAATTGTTAAGATGGTCTAAAATTGTTATAGTTTATTTATCTCATGATGGATGAAGCTGTGTGGATTTCATCTACCATAGTGGTTGAGTGCCTAAATTGAATCCAGACATCTCAATTTATTCGATATTTTTTTTTATAAAAAAATTTAATTTCGGAGTTAAGCCAATTAAATTTTATCTTTAAGGTTTAAACGTTGTGTTATAGTGTTTAAGTTAAAAAAATTTAAAATTTAAAAAATTTAGGTGCCCATTCGGTATATATTTATGGTGTTTAATAATAATTTTTTATTATTTATTTATTTTTTAATTAAAAATATATTAGATTTTATCTAAAGATTTAGGAGTTAGATTATAGTTTTAATTAAAAAATTTTAAAAAACTGATGGGGTATAAATATGTATTTATGGTTTAAAAAGAAAAAGATGAAATGGATTAGTAATTTTATATATTAAAAAGAATATTTTGAAAATTTTAAAATTAATAATATTATAGGGGAGTTTATGTTTAACTAGTAGGGGATAAGTTTTTTCACGTAAGGATTTACGCCCCACTAATCTCTAATTTCAATCCACAATCTCATTTGGCAAATCACCCCTTCAATAATAAAAATTAAACTTTAAATCAGCTCTTCACATTAACCAATCTTGTGACGATGGATTCGATTTTATAGAAATTTTTTATTAATTATTAAGGTAAATTAGGGAGTGCATAGAGACCATCGGTCAATATTATTTGAAGTAAAAAATCTTATTTTTCAATTGCAGCCAAGCCGACCAATCTAATTTTTTTTAAATGTATATAAGATGTGTTTATTTGATAGGTAAATTAGGTGAGACACACCTGTCCTATAAAAAAACAAAAAATTAAAGTCCTTAGATTTGGTTTGACATGTGAAGATTTGGCTGCCCCTCATGATTGAGGTCTAATGCACTTCCTCCACACGTGTTGCCGTTTGGAACGTATATAGCCATAAACTACAAGTCTTTTGTCCATGTCTTATCAGAGAATTCATCCCGAAACAACTAGAAAAATGTAAGTGAATTTTACTGTTCAATTAAAGCATTAAAGGTTGCAATTTACTCATCGATCGATTTAGTCGGTTAATCCAAGAACAAAAAGCTCAATCTAGATATGAAAAAATAAGGTCTACTTCAAACTCGATCGGGGTTTGATCTTTAAAGCAGGCTGTTGTTGCGTTTGCTTTTACTAAAGAGGAGAATCGATTTCTACAACGAAAACAATATATGCATACTTTAGTAACCAAAGTAGAATATCGTGCAATAACGAGATGCATATTAGAGAATATAACTCAACTTGCTTTCACCAACCAATGCTCCCTAGATGGTTCTCCCTTTATTATTCGAATTAAATCCCTTTACGACCAGTTGACCAATCGAATCTTTAAAGTTTGTTCATGATTTAATAGGCTTCTAATATGCCAGATATGAAAAAGATCTATGAGAATAAGATCTACTCTTTGGGAAAAGGGTATTAAAATCTTTTTGCGAATATATTGAGATGTTGTTCGTCACTCATACATTAAAACTTATTATTTATACTCTATAAATACTTGTGTCAAATTTCCATTGTTTCATATATTTTTGATCTTCAAGTAAAACTACATATGCCAATTCCTTCGAAGTTAAAATAATGATAACTGGTGACTATGCTCCTTTAAATATTTATTTCCTTGTAAAACGTTTTGCAAATAATTTATCTCTTCAACTTAATTTTTGGATAAAGATTAAAGGAACATTCTGAATCTATCACATGAGTAACCCCTGACACAACTGTTATCATATTATTCAGTATTATTATCTTTTTACCATACAGACATTAAATACTGAATTAGTCGATCAATTGTATGAATAAGACATATTTATATTGTAGTCACTATAATTTTATAAGTGATACAATATGAATATTAATTTTTAAGATAAATTTATATTATAATAGCTATGAAATTATAGCTGTTATAATTATAATAATACAACATGAAAGCATAATAGATACATTGAAATAAAATTATATAATGCATCTAAATATCTAGTTATCATCCTCTATAAAGTTACATTGGATAGAAATTGAAAGCAACAACAAATAAATGGTCCAACTTGAATCCATCGCATTAGCCATTGATCTTACTTGTTGTCAGAGCTCCTGCAAGTGCAGAATGAACTTTTACAGGAGTGGGCGATAATTCATAGTCCTTTTTAATAGGGAAGAGAAGATGAAGAAAAAGCTCTCTTGAATCCAAGGTTCAAGATGATGCCCTACTCAATAAGTTTCTTCCTTTATATACCAAGCTCGTCCTACATGAACCATCCACACAAAGCCCATACATCATTGATAGACCATTAATGTTAATGAACAAGGTTAACAGATGTACACATTGAATCCACATCCTGTTGGTCTAGGTGAGGCCAACTGGTGGGGGTGGTGAATAGCCCTACAATCAAATTTACAATTTCTTTTGCTTTCAAATTTAGCAAAGACCGAATTGATCACCATAAAATTAATTAGTTTGAAGAGTTGGTTTAAATTTTAATAATAGATAAAAAAGATAAAATAGAGAAGAGACAAAAATATTTTACTTGGTTTGCAACTGAGGAGGTTGCTAATCTAAGGCAGTGGAAGCTCACTAAGATTTTCCTTTCATGTAGTCGGAGAAGTCTTTTACAAAAGTTGAAGTACGAAAAAGAAACTACATGTTGGGACCTAATCGTACGGGCTAGAGGGGGTGAATAGCCCATCACCCCCAATTCATCGTCTTCTTCTTCCTACGATGTTAGTATGCAGCGGAAAACAAATCTAAACACAAACTAACAAGAAAGAAGATAAACCGACACCACGATGTGTTGACTAGGGTTCGGAGATAAAGCTCCTACTCCCCGTGTCCGTAAGGTGGACAAGCCCTCTATCCGTCGGTGGATGAAACCCCGGAACCTCCGGCTAGATCCTTGTCGCTCCTTGTGGGTGGAGAAACCTCA
>JBAMIB010043013.1:0-15213 GCA_037177415.1 Kaempferia rotunda
AACGGATAACTATCCAAACTTGATGCAGGAACAACATAGCAATATTTCGAAGGTCATAACTTTTGACTTGGATATCAGAACAAGGTTATGTTTTTTTCTACTTGTAAATCTCTCAAAGATCTATATTTGTAATAGGCCAACTTTTGGATCCGAAAAACATCGTTTAGGGCCTTTTCAAAGGCTCCAAACGTATTTTTAGTAATTTTTGTATTTTTCGTATTTAGGGTATTTTTTGGTATTTTTGTATTGCAATTAGGGTTTTGGGTCTATATAAGCGTCTTCTTTAGTTGTTTTTTAAGACAATTTTTAGATTAATAAGAATTTGCAACCGCACCTTTTTTTCTCAAACGTCGAGTTTGGTTGCCTATCTCTGGGCATTCTATGAAATCAACAGGGTTTAAAAGATTGCTTCTTCGCAAATCAACATAATCAATAGTTGTCCGCTAAATCAGAATTGCTAGAGTTGCGAGAGTAAGGAATGCCCAATTTTGGGTTGGTGCAAATTAAGAGAAAAATTGATTCACTATGGATTTAAAATCCATCCTTTCTTTATTGTTTGCAGGGAAGTCTCAACTATTGTATAATTTATCCTTTTCTTTGTTCATCCTTAGGAGTAAACAGGGCATTAGTTCTTCCGTGTATTGTGAAAGAAGTCTCTGAATTAGATTATATTGTGCACACTACTTCTTTGACTTTTTCTAAATTTGGATAGTTGTAATATCTTTGATAACTTTTTGCCATATTCCTATGGTATTTCTATTCCTTTCTTGATGTATGGGACTTCACTATAATGGTGCAGGAGAAGTACAAGAACAAACCGTGGATATTGGAAGATGAAACTGGCCAATATCAGTTTCAGGGTCAATTGGAAGGCTCACAATCTTCAACTGCTACTTATTTTCTGTTAATGATGCAAGGAAAGGAGTTTTTTGCTTTTCCAGCTGGTTCCTGGTATGAGTTGGTCTCTAGGACGAAAATATTTTTTATTCCCTTTGATTCTCAATTGTTTTTTCTCTGTTGCTATTTCTCTCTTTTTTTTTTTTTGTTACTTCTTTTGTAAGTTAATTAACATCGCATTGCTGATCTGCCGTTGTCCCTTAAAATTGCATTGAGTCCATATAAAGTATGCATTCAAGGTGGATTCCTAGAACATGCTTGGTGATTTCTACTCGGAGCTTATGGGGACTCTATATGTATCTATAGGTACAACTTTACCAAGATTGCACAATACAAACAATTGACTTTGGAAGATGCTGAAGAGAAAATGAACAAAAGGAGGCATAATGCAACTGGATACGAGAGGTGGATGATGAAGGCAGCAATTAATGGTGCTGCTGTTTTTGGTGAATTGAAGAAGAATGAAGGTATCACCAAAGCTGAGGCTGAGGGAAGCAATAAAGCAAAGAAAGGGAAGAGCAATGACGAAGGAGATCACTCTGACAAGGGTGATGAAGATGAGGAAGAAGAGGAGTCAAGAAAGAATAGGCTCGGACTTAACAAAAAGGGTGTTGATGATGATGAAGAAGGTGGTAAAGGAGGTGATTTCGATCTAGATGATGATGACATCGAAAAAGGTGGGTCATAGTAATGTGATTTCTGATTAGTTTTGTTGCTTCTGATTTTAGTACATGCTATTTTATGCTTGCAGATGTATTAGGTTATAGTTGTTGGTTTGGTTAAATGACTTTAAATTGTTTTATACCCTCTCTTGGCATTTTTCTTTCGTGTGGTTGCACTATATATGCATCACATCATGGCCATAAAGAATATAATTCTATGCTAGATCTAACAAAACAAAACAAGGTGAGGGCACTTTTATTTTTACTTGTGATAAAGAAATTCTTGGATTAAGTTTGTCCAGGCAAGACTCTTATTGTTTCATTCCACATATTTTCTTTGTCATTTAATACTTGTATAGGTTATACTGAGTTCTCATTTCTTTGCCTTAAATCCAACATGAATCAGTGTGGCTTCTTTGCATTTTCTTTAATGCTTTTGAAACTTCTTTAAGTGGCAAGTCTTTCATAGCTGACAATCCTTTCATTACCTGGAAATGACTGGTTTCCAGTGACGCCTTTAGCTCAAGTTGAGGATCAATGTTTTTGCTACTTCTCTGCTTAGTTTCTTTCATTGATGATTTCTCATTTCCATTGTTTCAGTATATGCTGATTGTCACGCATTTAAATTTGCTTGAGTTTATTAAAATAGCTGTATATTGGTGCCTGTTAGTTTCACTCAATAATTTTGGATTTTCTATATGTTTAGTCCTTCATAAGGTAGTGTTGATGATTTTGGTACATGTGTCGGTGCATTTATCCATGGATCATATTGATTCTGCATCTTTAGGTGATGACTGGGAACATGAAGAAACCTTCACCGATGATGATGAAGCTGTCGGTAATGATCCGGAGGAAAGAGAAGATTTAGCTCCTGAGATTCCTGCTCCACCTGAAATTAAGCAGGTATATTATATAAAATATTTGAAAATGAGAATTTGTGGGCTTTTGGCTGTTATATGCGGGTTGGTTGCCTCAGATTTTATGGTCTTTGATCTAGGATGCATTGTTTGCATAGACTATTGGATTCCTTTTGACTTATCTTTGAATGTCTTAAAATTGCTAGCTGAGAAGATTTGATAGACTATATTTCACTTTGTAGGCTTATTTACTTGTGATTCTGTAGCTAATAACTGCCTCTCACAATCAGAGTTCATATCTCTGTCTTTTTTTTCATGAGATATTTTGCTGCTTTTGTGCATGAATTACCATTCTACATGAAATATTGCCGCTTTATGATTTGGATTTGTTAATTTATTTTAATCCTTGTTGTATGTATTCTTGTTTGTTTGACGCAATCATAAATCACCATTCAACAGGACATCATGTTGTACTCATGATGTTGGTCAATTTTTCATTTCCGTTAGATTAGGTCAAATAATCTTCGGCAATAATCAAAAGGGCACCCCTTATTTTTGTTATCATCAAAAGTGTGTTCCATTTCAAAAAATATATATCAAAAGGGTGCCTCATCATATTTTTCATCTTGAAGTTGTAACAACTTTACCGAAATTTGCTATAACATAGAGAAAAATTGTTTCAACTTGGTCAAAATTTCTATACACGGAGAACTGGTATATCAAATTATTGTTTTTCAACTTGATCGATATTGCTCAAGTTTAATTAAAATTGCTTCATTGTTATAGGCTTATAGCATCTATGACTATAGTTGTTATAACAACAATGAAATAAGGGTATTTTTATATGAAAAAAAAAGATGGGACGCTCTTTTGATTTTTAGTCAATAATCTTTGTTGTATTTCCATGGTGCTCGCACATATGTACATAAAATAGTCAGCAGTTGGTGTGTTTTGCTTGTTTCGTATAGTTCGGAAGCTCCAACTCCTTTCTCATAAAAGCTCATATTTGTTGGTGTTCTAGGAAATTCTCAGAAAATTTACACTGATTTATTGTTTGGAATGTTCTTAGGATGAGGAGGATGAAGATGAAGAAGATGGTGGATTGAGTAAATCAGGGAAGGAGTTAAAGAAACTGCTTGGAAAAGCTGCTGGATTAAATGAATCTGAGGGCGAGGAGGAGGAAGAAGAAGATGATGTAAGCACAGTTTTCTTTATCCACTTGCATTTTTGTATGCAAACACATGTATATTGCCTACACTTTTCATGCACATACTACATTAGGTTTTACATGTCTTGCTAACTGAATTGCATGATATATTATTTTAAGCACATTTATGTACCTACTCGTGTGCCATTTATATAACTTAACAGCCATGTATATGAGATAATTGATTCAAAAACTTGATAGGTTGAACTATTGAACTTCTCGCTATATTAAGTTTATATTAGTTCACTCATTTGTAATCTCCTTTATTAACTCATAACTATGAACTTCATTGAGCGTGAAAATCTCTCCCAGTTAATGGTTTGCATCATCCTTAAGATCTAAAGGTCAACATAACTCAAAATGCTTAATTGGCAATATATGAGGTTCATTAACGCCTTCACCATCAGACAAGAAACCTTTCCACACTCTGTCATGTTTATATTAAGCGGTGCCTTCATAAAAATAGCCAATTCCAACTCTTCGCCATTCCTCTAATAAGTATGCAACATTTGTCACGATCAATATTAATAGGTATAGGAGGAACCAACCAAATAACTTTGTTGGGGCTAGCTATACACAATGAATTCATCTTTGTAAAGCCCTTGTCTAGCGCACAACTCCATGTGGGAGTAAATATGGTGCCAAATTCATATCAACTGTTTTTGCATCCAAATGATATATTCCACCAAACTACCTTTCTTTTCTTGAAAATATTGAATAAACTTGAGAAAGATTTAACATTAAATAAACTCATGCTATTCATGCCTGGAATACATGTATCTTCCTATACCATCCAGCTGATTGCTTTTCCCAGATTAAGCTCTTCTGGGACTTCATACTTTTAAGTTCTCACATACTTCACCTTTTCTCATTTTTGAAACCAATGCTGTGTTTTTATGGTGATCGTCCTCTATTAGCTACATACTTTGCTACTTGAATCAGGCTGTTAGTAACCAACGTTTTTGTTGATTCAAATATGAGAATCTACTCATCTAGTTATTCTTTCAAATGCTAGGAGGAAATGCAAGATATTTGTCAACTTTGATTTACTATTAATGTAGATCATTGTCATTGAACTTGGACTATCCTATTGTTTGGGACTCTTTAACCCTTGAGATCATCTTTCATTTCTAGGAAGATGAAATTGGCATGTCCCCTGTGTTAGCACCAAAACATAAAGATACTCCTAAGGATGAACCAACGGTAAGTACTCCCTCCAGGGCAACACCTCCCCCAGTATCTGGACGGTCCACTCCATCTGCATCAAAATCATCAAAAGCAAAGAGGAAACCTGGTAGTGACGAGAAGAGTAGTAGTAGTAGTAATTCTGTGCCTGCAAAAAAGGTGAAGACGGAAAATGTATGTATCTCCTTTCATTGTTGTTAGTTTTCTTGTGCATTTGTCGTTGCCAATTATGTGATTCCTCTCTTTCAGTCAATTGTTAAAGATGAGCCTGTCAATTCATCCAAACCTAGTGTGTCCACAAAACCACCATCTACAACTGCTAAACCTGGTTCATCGGCACCTTCTACAGCAGGAGTTACTGAGGAGGAAATTAGAGCTGTTGTTATTGCTTCTGCTCCTGTGACGACACAGGAATTAGTTGCAAAATTCAAATCCAGACTGAAAGCTCCAGAGGTACATTTCATTATCTGTTTTGATTACCAAAAAACAACTACTTGCTGTAAACACAAATCTGACTGTCTATTTTTCAAGAGACCTACACTTTTAGGCATTGAAATCAATGTTTATTGCGTGACCTTAAAACTAAGTACTTCATCATCAACCAACTTCTTGAAATTTATAACAAGAACCCTACCTCTAGTAAACTAATCCAAATGGTGTTTTCATTCTTTTTATGTTTACAGGACAAGAGAGCCTTTGCTGACATTCTCCGGAGAATATCCAAGATACAGAAGGTCAATGGTCATAACTACGTTGTGATTAGAGACAAGTAGTCCTTCAATATCGCACTGAGCCGGCGGATTAGCACACTGATGCGTTGAACAATCTTTTGGCTGATGCAGGTTTTTCTAAATTATCGCCTGGGCTTTGTTGCTCTATGGATTGGTATTTAAGCCCGAAAGGGTTAAACAAAAGGTGTTGTTACAAGTTGCACTTTTGTAGCCCGAAAGGGTCAACTTATGACTAAATGCACTTTTGTAGCCAGATGTACGTGTTGTTACAAGTTGCAGGTATCACAGCTTTTCTCTACTTTGATCGATAAAACTGATTTATTTCTTAAAATACTCTTTCGGCCAATCATTTCAACAAATTCATTCATCAATTGATTCTATCTAATCAGTCGGCTGATAATGAAGTGACCTTCTACTAGGGGTGTTAAAAATGAATCCGACTCGACGATCCAATCTGAGTCGATCCGAAAAAAATCAAGTTCGGGTTGAAAATTTTTAGATTCGGGTTGGGTTTGGGTTGGTGGGTTTTGGATTGAAAATTTTCGGATTGGGTTCGGGTCGGTTCAGATTGATCCGAATTTAGGGATTAATTGATTTTTTAAGGTTAAATCAAATTTTATTTTAAAAATTAAGATGTTTTTATGTATATTAATATCAATATTAGTATAATAGTGATAGAGTATTGAGATAAAAGTAAATTGTTATTGGGAAAATAGTAAAAAAAAAATACTTGGATCGGGTTATATGAGTTGTCTGTGTTGGGTTCGGGTTGGCCGGGTTCAGGTTCAGGTTAAGGGGTTTCAGGTTTAGTTTGAATTCAGATTGAGAGTTTACAAAAAAAAATTTCACAATCCGACTCGAAACCGATCCGACTCATCCGAATTTACACCTCTATATGCGCATTTTATAATTAAAAAAAATAACTGAAATATATTTTAAAAATTGAAGATACTTTTTTGGAAATAAATGACCTATTATTAAGGAGCAGGGCTCCCTTGGTCTGGTCAATATTGCAATTGCGGTCGGATTGTAGTCCCAATCCGATCATAATTGATTGCAATTCCCCTCTGGTTTCACTTTCCTATCTAGGTTGTAGTTTAGATCGGGGTAGACGGCTAAAGGTCACCTCCACTCGACGCTCGGCAGCCTTGCTTCTTGCCTATCGTTAGAGGTCTTTGGGTGGCCTTCGACCGTTTATCCCGATCTAAACTACAACCTAGGTGGGAAGGTGAACCAGAGGGAGGGTCATAATCAATTATGGTCGGATTACGATCACGATCCAACTACAATTGCATTGTGGATCATCTCCTCATTCACAAAGAAATGGATCGAATATCCGGCCTCATTATTAAGATCAATTAGAACGCTTGAAATTCAAGACACACTCAGAGTAGCAAAGGATATGATCCATTTGTATTATGAGTTACATCAAAATACTTGATGATGATTTTCATAAAATTCATGTAGCTTAATTACCCAGTCTTCTCAGGGCGGTGCGATGGTTAAGGTATGAGAGGTTGTCACATGAGGTATAGAGATCGAAAGGCCACGTGTTTGAGCATATTCCTCCCTCATGTCTTAACAATTTGCACTAGTGGCTAGTAGTCACCTGTAATTTACCTTTTTCGTTTTGGTCTGAGGATGGGTTAGCAAGAGCACTGGCGACGAACGAATCGCCTTTTGCCACATGAAGCTTAATTACCCAAAATTGATAGGACATATGTATACTTTGTCATAGTTAATCTATGATTATTTCTTGACATGAATTAATTGTAGTTTTTTCTCTTCACTCATCTTAGCAAAATGACAACATGATTTGTAGTTACATCTTCTATATATAACATTTGTGTAACTTCTAAATTAGCCTTTTCTATATCTTTTGTTGTCATGTTTATCTCTCAATATCTTTTCTAAGAGCACAATCTTCTTCATTTTCAATACTCAACAGTGCTAAAAAAAAAAACTGTTTCTAAAATATTTTTTTACTCTCTTGTTTTGTTAACCGGAAGAGTTGATTATGGTTCTGGGTCATATTAAAATTCCCTATAATTTCATTGGAGGCAGTTAGATTCATTATGAAATTTTATTGTATTGATGCTCTGTTGAATGTAACTTTTCTTTCACCTTTTGGTTTGGATTGGTTTTGCAGATCAAATTTACACTGTCTTTTTTCTACTAAAAGCAATATTTTTTTGTTCTTCATTTTTTATTTATTTTTTAGGCTGTATTATAGTGTCTCTTCTAGTGACTCGAATGTTCCTAACCTACAAATGGTGGATATTATTGCTATTCCATTCTTAGAATGATGTAAATTACATCACCTTATTACTCCTTGATATCAGTGGCACATCTACTGATTACTCTGCATGCTGATTTAGCCATGACGTTTTCTAACACAATCATCCAGCTAAATGGTCCTTTGACCAATTATCTTAAAGTTAGTCTGACTAAAAATTCCTCTTACAGAAATCCAATCCAACCAATCTTTTGGCCAGAGGCAGACCATCCTAACTGCACTTTGATTTTGTTCATATCATGAGGTTGGTGTCAATAATAGAATCCTTATGGTAATGTTCAGCTCAGCTACTTTTAGATTGAATATAACTACAAAATGACACCTCAAGGTAGGCGATGCAGAAGTAACAGTGGCAATAGTAGGTTCCAACTTTAATTATGCAAGGTTCAAACTTTAAACTACTATGGTATACGTTGGGCGTTAACTGGAGCAACCACTTATGTATTTACCAACTGTGTCAATCCGTAAGAAGAAGGTTGGGCGTTAATGAATGATGGAAGATATGTAATTATTTTGGTTGAGTTGAATGTCACTATTTTTTTTATCACTATAGCACTTAATAGACATTTTAAACGTGTCAGTTTAGCTTCCTTACAATTTAACCATATATTTTTTATTTGTAAATTTCTTCACGATGCAAATGGCTCAGGCCCTAATGTGCGAGGTGAAATTCATTTTTGCCAAAGATGATTCCAATAGCATCCGTGAGAGGAGGTTGGGTGTTAATGAATGATGGAAGATAGGTAATTATTTTTTGTTAGGTTGAATGCAACTATTTCATTGCCAATGTTTTAGATGGGTCAATGCCAAGACATATAACACTAAATGGGCATTCTAAGAGCATCCATATCAATTATCCTAAATTAAATTTTTACCTTAAAATTTATATTTTACATAAAAAAAACCTTTTCATCAACTACCCTACTCATTATCTAAATATACATTTCATGCATAGTAGTTCTCTAAATTTAGGGAACAGAATCCATTTCCTAAACATTAAAATACTATTTCTCTATCCTCTCTCTAATAATAAAAATATTTCTTTCCCCTTCATCTAATAATAAAAAATATAGAGGAAAGAGAAAAATAATAAAAAAAATATATATGGTAAGTTATAGAGAAGCTGATATATTGTGTAATAAAAAATGAATATTTAAATTTAATAAAGTAACTTTTTTACCTTAAATTTTAGATTTTGGATGAAAAATCTGAAGTAGTTTTGTCTCTTCGGGGCGGTGCGATGGTTAAGGCATGGGAAGTTGACACATAAGGTCAAGAGGTTGAAATTCGGCACGTCCGAGCATATACCACCCCATGCCTTGATCATTTGCACTAATGACTAGTAGCCACCTGTGATTTATCTCCTTCGTATTGGCCTGAGGACGAATTGGCGGAGGTGCTAGAGCGAGCGAATCATCTTTTGTCACATATAAGTGTGTCAGTTTAGCTTCCTTGCATTTTAACGATATATTTTCTATTTGCAAATTTCTTCACGATCCATATGGCTCATGACCCCAATGTGTGAGGTGAAATTCATCTTTACCAAAGATGATTCTAATAAAATCCTTTGTGCCAATTGTTATTTTGTGTGACAAAACACTATAAGATTCATTCGCACGGTACTTTCCAAAGCTAAGGATCGATCATTTTTATTCCTTTTTAGCATGCAAACATAAGTATAATAAACATGTTTTAGAAATAATAGAAAATTGTAAAGAACATAATTCAAATATTTGAAGCATAAAAATAATAATAAATGGCAAACCCTTGTGTTGCAAATGAATCTTCAAAAGAGCCCATCAGGCATGTCTTAGAGTAATATAGTGTCTTGTGGCTCAACACCTTAAATGCTTGCCTACTTGCTACAATAAGGTTATTGCACAGGTCTTCTAATAATAAATTCTATACACATACATACTGCAGTTATTTACATGTATTTAATTACAATAGATACTCCAAATTAATTGCATGGGTAAAAAGAATTAAAGAATTGTAATTAAATTGATAGACAAATATATGTTAGGCAAAAATAATGTTCATATTTAGTTCTAGCTAATAATAATCAACGAACGAACGAACAATAAGAACATATTCATGTCTTTAGTAAGTCTTGTACGTCGACGACTCCAACGCGGGAAATTAATCTAGATGTTGAGGAGCTCCTCCAGATTGCCGGCAAAAGATTGGACATCGACGTCATCATCCTGCTTTGAAGGGATCTCACTGAGGAGGCTCCCCTTGAGATCGGCGGCGTAAGCTTGGACCTTGGCGGCGTGGTCATCAGATCATCATCTTGTGTCGAAGGGATCTCACTGAGGAAGTTATCGAGCTCGGCAAATGTCATCACCATCTGGTCATCATTCTGCAGCATCGTCGAAGGGTTTGGAAGCATCTCCGACATAAACTGAGACATCTTGTTGGCTCAGGATCCGTGAATAGCACACACAAAAATCTAGGGGTGTCAATTCGAGTGGGTCGAGTCAGGTTCGGATCGGATTGCAAATTTTTTTTTTCAACACTCAACCCGAACCCGACCCGAAATCAACCCGAAATGCCTCAAACCGAACCCGAACCCGGCCAACCCGGCTAACCCGAACCCGACCCGCATAACCCGTATAACCCAATCGAAATTAACTTTTTTGTTATTTTTCCAATAATTCTTCACTTTTATCTCAATACTTCATCACTATTATACTAATATTGATATTAATATACATAAAAACATTTTAATTTTCAAAATAGAATTTAATTTAACCCTAAAAAATCAACCCACCACTAAATTCGGGTCAACCCGAACCCGAAAATTTCCAACCCGAACCTGATTTTTTTCGGGTCGACTCGGGTTGGGTCGTCGGGTCGAGTTCATTTTTGACACCCCTACCTTCAGGGAGGGTTAAGGCACCTCCAGGTGGATAAACTTTTATCTCAAAAGATAAAACTTTATCATCTTTGAACATGCGCTTATCAAGTCTTGAACGGTCCTTAAGCTGATTGAAGGCGCCTTCCATATGCGCCTTCGAGCATCTGAAAGTGCCTCCCATGCAGTGCTTGTCGAGACACTTTCTTTCACTCTAAAGGCGCCTCCAACAGGTCAATAGGGGTTGACTTCTCTCCGTCCGTCTGCGGTTTGCTCTGGTTGCTTGGATGATTTCGGACATCCAGATTAGGGATCACCTGAACCAATTTTTTGTCCTAAAGCAGACTTCCTCCCTTACTTCTCGTCCCTCGGACTGCTGCCCTCATTCTTTTCGTTCGACCAGTGTACTTTTTCGCGGCTTCTTGTTCCTTGGATGCGTTAAGCTCGTCGACTCAATTCTTGCGCCATGTTTCTCATCCATCGCGTCTTTCGCTGGACTTTTTGTGTTCCTAAGCTCCTGCACACTTAGATGCAAGGTTATAAACCAACAAGATATAACATAATTTGGTTGATTATATTAAAACCACCTTGGGTTACTAACAATCCCCCTTTTGATTTGAGCAACCCAAATTAAGGTTAGAGTTTAACAATAAGTAAATACACATTTTAATGCAATTAAATATGCAATTACTACCTCCCCTAAACTTATAATTATTCTTCTCCTTTGATTATTTTAAAAAGTAAGGGTAAATGACTTAAAAAAATTTGAAAAATTCTAAGAATTAATCAAGGTAGTTAATATTTAAAGGAAAAATTTGACAATTAATTTTTAAAAATTAGAATTTTTAAGATTTTAAAGATCAAATATGAACATTATTTCTAAAGTTAGTTTTACTTTGTGAAAATTTTTGAAAATTTTTTTCATTAACACCAAAGGTTATCTAAATCTGTAGAAAATTTTTCATAAAAAGATAAATTTTATCTGATATAAAATAAATAAGTTTTTAAAAGTATATTTCTTACTTAGATAATTAATAAAAAAATATTTTTCAAATTCAAAAGATCATGAAAAAATATTTAAGTGTTAAAGTCCAAGTACAAAAAAATTTAAATTTTAAAAAATTTCATTTTAAATATTTTTTAATATTAAAAATTATTATTTTAAAATAAAATTCATAGAAAAATAATTTTTAGTCAAAAAATTTTAAGAATTTATTTCCTAATGCATATTTATGTTTGCTAACTGATAAAAAAAATGTAAAGATCAAATTTGAAAAATTAATTCTAAAGTTAGTTTTACTTTGTGAAATTTTTTTAAAAAAAATTTTCATTAACACCAAAGGTTGTTTAAATCTGTAAAAAAAATTTCACGAAAAGATAAATTTTATTTGATAGAAAAATAAATAAGTTTTTAAAAGTATATTTTTTACTTAGATAATAAATAAAAAAATATTTTCGAAACTCAAAAGATCATGAAAAAATATTTAAGTGTCGGGAACAGAAAGTCCAAGTACAAAAAATTTAAATTTTTAAAAATTCCATTTTTAAAAAATTTCATTTATTAAAAATTTCATTTTGAATATTAAAAATTATTATTTCAAAGAAATATTTGTAGAAAAATAATTTTTAATAAAAAATTTTTAAGAATTTATTTCCTAACGTATATTTCTGTTTCCTAACGGTAAAAAAAGTTTTGAATAGAAAATAATATTTAAAGTCTATGAAAATAATTTGTAAGAAAGATAGACATTTTTGGGGAAAAAACATAGAGAATTAATTTTTACTCAGAAATTTTTAAAATTTTTTTGTTCTAATAGAAACTTTGTTGACCTATCATTAAAAAAATATAAAAAAAATTCAACAGAATATTTAAGCAAAAAAATATTTTACAATTAAATCAATTCTAATTAGAAAAAAATTCAAACCAAATATATTTTTAGAAGCCAATATAAGTTCTTATCTACTGATTAAAAGAAATTATATATATATATATACTAGTGATTGAACACACGCGTTGCATGTGTAATATAATACATGAATATGATAAATTAGATTTGGTAAGGATGCGGCAAGCCCATGTAGTAGTACAATGCAAGGAGAGCGCTCAAAAATCCCAGAGCAAACTACTATAACAGGCTCACCGTTATAAAAAAAATAATTTAATTTTTTATATCAGATATTAAACTGATAAAAACCGATACTACACTTAATCTTGGACAAAAAGCCGAGAAATGTGAGTTTTCTAATGTTACCAACTTAAGGTATTTATATAGAAGATTCTCTACTTGCGGTGTTGTTAATTTCAAAATGTGGGACTAAAGAGACCATAGTAATGCAATACATATTAATGAGAAAAATTTCTAATAATACGCCGCACCTGAGTCTCGAACTCTAGCTCCTGGATTGTAATGAAAAAAATTTCCAATAATACGCTGTAGATGAGTCTCGAACTCTAGATCAATAATTGATTAATTAAAAAAAAATTCAATAATACCCGCAGCTGAGGGATATTAACGTAATTTCATCGTAGGCTTCACTAAATTAATTATAAATTAGTTAGTATTGGGGCTAGATTCTTAATAATATAGTAAGATATATATATATATATATATATATTTGTAAAATATTTCTAATTTGACCTTGTGAAAGCGAAAATACCAATTTAGTTCAACATTTTGATAACTTCTAACCCTATAACATGTGAGCATGCTTTGTTCTTTTGTAAGCTTTCTAATTGCTCTACATTTTCTTTTAACTTATTATTTTCAAGTTTTAAATTATCAAAATTTTCTAATCTATATGCATTTGTAAGTGTTAACTTTAATTGTGTATTTTCTTTTTCTAATTTGCATAAATTTCTAGGCAACATTTTTATAAACTTAAAGAACTGTTCGGGAGGTAAGACACGCACCTCACTTACCTTGTGCTCCCTCTCCAACGAAGTTTTCTTTTGACGATGCTCCCCCTTCGTTGATGCTTTCTTCTAATGTGTCTTCCCCTTCATCGATGCTCATTTCATACAAGATGTCATTGTCTACTTCTTGATGACTTGCCATCAGTGCAAGTCCGATGTAGGCTTCAATCTCAGATTCGGAGGTAGACTTGCCCTATGTAGCTTTTAAATTCTTGTGCTTCGAATTTGTTAGTTTTTCCCCCTTCTCTTTCTCCTTCTTGATTTTTAGGTAGTCATCTTTGATGTACCCTTCCTCTTGACATTTGTAGCATCTGACCTTTCTCTTTCTCTGAGTGCGCTTCTCTAAGGTTGACCATACTTACATTCTTAAAAAAAAATATTAAGTACATACCTTATTGAATCTCAGTTATTTATCTTTTCTTTGAGATGTTAATTTTGTGATCAACTCCTTCAGCTTGACATGTAGATGAGCAATCGTTTCACATTCCTTCAGTCGGAGGTTGGTGAGTTGGTTCCGGAGTAGGTCCCTTCTTGCGAGTTTCACTTCCGTGGTTCCTTTGTGTAGTTCCATGTATTTTTCCCAAAGTTTCTTTGTGGATTCGTAAGTGCTAATTCTGCTGACTTCTTGCTAAGGCAGTACGCTGAGTAGATAAAACTCTGCTCATCCGTTCTCTACAAAGTCGGCATGTTCCTTTTTGGTCGATTGGTACTCTTCTTTTTCTGCTCTGTGTTGATAGTTGGGGTTACAAAATCATATTTAATTATTAAAAGAATTTTGAAGTCAATTTAAAAAAAAAACCTCAATGTGTTTCTTCCATATCACGAATTTTCCCTCAAATTTTGGCGGGTAGATGCTTGGTCCGACATCATTTTGTTATTTCAGTCGACAGGTAGTCCTTTTGAGACGTCCAAGTTCTAATACGAGTTGATGGTCTTGTGCGGCCGTCAAGAAGGGGTGAATTATCTGCAAATAAGAAAATATTTTTTTTTTGATTTTAACAACTTGATTAAAAACACACTTAATAAGAATAGAATGCAAATAAACAAAAGAGAGAGTACGAGACAACGAATTTACTTGGTTGGAAATTAGAGGATTGTTACTTCAAGAAAAATAATTTCAACTAGCAGAGGTGGAGATACCTCATACATAGAAATTATCGCTCGAAAACTTTAACGCTCGAACATAAGATCGTACAAGTGTGTTGTATCTAAAATAAGCTGAACCAGTGCTCTATTTATAGCTCTGGTTGATTCTATCCGAAAGCTGACGTGACACTTTTCGGGCACACAGACCGGGTCTTGGCGCCCCCACGTGGATACTGTTATCCATCTCAGCAACGACTTTTCAACGGGTTTTGGATAAAATTTTATCCACTTTCGGGCGTTTGGAGTGTGCTGACTTGGCAGCTCTTAACGACCACCGATGAAACCCATCCCAAGGTGACCTAGGGTGGTCCGGGCGCCTCGGACCTGCAGAAGTCAACTTTGTGTTGACTTCGGCTCCTGTTGGTTTTGGTCGGCTTTGATTGATTCCGGTTGCTTGGATGATTTCGGACATTCGGAATAGGACCCACCCGAACCCATTTTCCGTCCTTCTCATGCGGGCT
>JBAMIB010043112.1:0-15770 GCA_037177415.1 Kaempferia rotunda
AACACTCCAAATGATACGTTGCGTTTAATGTGGTTCGAAGATAAAACTCCTACTCCACTGTCATCCATAAGCTGAATGATTCTGATCAATCAGTGGATGACTCCCTGAAACACTCTGGCTAGCTCAAGTAGCTCATTGTGGTTGGAGAAACTTCACCACAACCTTCTCAAGTATACTTGGAACACTTAGGGCTTGAAAGACTACTAATAGGGATTAACCATATATATTTCGTCAACTATGCTCAAACATTCCGAGCTCTATTATATAGAGCTTGTGAGAAAATAACCAAGTCATTTTTCCGTTATTAGTCGACTAGTGTATGCACCAGTCGACTGCTCTCACGTGGAATTTGACCATTACACACCAACGACTCGATACCAATATACTGGTGCCAGGACCAGTTGACTGTTCCACAAAGCTTGAGCAAACAGAAACATTCTGTTCGCTCCTAGCAGCACACTAGTCGACTGATACAACTATTAGTCGACTGGTAAAATCTAAACTAGGGTTTTAACCCACGAGTACATTCACTCAGCGTTCGTCCTCGCTCGACCAACCTAGACCTAGCCTTTTAACTTCCTTCATCAATCTTGCGTCCCTCGGATGGTCTCCATCTTTCACGCCTGCCTTCAAGAGCTTCATTCGGCCTTGTCCTTGGTTGTCGGATCTTCCATTGTCTTTGATCTAACCTTTTAGCCTCCTCCATTGGTCTTGCGTCTCTCGGATGATTTTCCATCCTTTACGTCTTACCTTCAGAAGCTTCTATCGGTCTTGGTCTTCATCATTTTCAATTCACACTTGGTCTTACACCGCCAAGATTCCACTTGAGCTTTTTTTTTCTGTCAAGATCACACTTGGACTTTCCTGTGCTTGTACACTCACAAGCACATCAAATACAATAATACACATAATTTAAACCTTTGCCCAAATATCAAAACCTAAGATACCTAAATTGCTCCAACATATTGTTTCCTTAATCGGAAACGTGTCCTCACTATATTTCTCCTCCAGTAGCTTATTTCCATTACCAATCGTAGACTTCCTTGATGTCATGTCTCTTAACTCAACAAGACTTCCTGTCAGATCTCGACCAATCTGAATTTCAACCAGTTTCCAACCTAATTGTACTTCCTTTTGCAAGATCTCAATTAATATGAGTTTCATGTCAGCTATCAAGATAACTGGACTTCAGCTTGCTATTTCAGTTCTCTAGACCCCATTAAATCCATATTCTACATACTTGATAGACAAATATAATATCTATTTCAACTATTTATAATTTATCAAAATATGAATTTGACGGATGAGTTAATTGAACCAATAACAACTACGTCATAAAGAGGAAATTTTAGCGTCATTACTGTTTGATACTAGATGAATTTCTATCGCCGTATGATGAGATTTCTGACCAAGTCACGAAAAAAGATATTTTTTATAACACAATTAAATAAATAGAAAATAATTTATTTATTATTATTTAAAAAATATATTATTTTGCTATGCATATTATTTTATGTCTCACTGTGACTTCTTTATAATACGAGCACGTGCGATTAATGACACAACCTTTGCTACTCTAATTTGACTCTTAAACGGGTTGAACGGACATGGATGATCCAAAATACCCGAACAGCCAGTTCTGTACTAGCGGCATTGCCAACTTCATGGATTCAAATTGGGGGTTTGAGTTCTGGATCCGAGTCGGACTCCGATTAGAGAGGTGCCGTTGCGTTGCAAAAACCTGAGGAGCCATAAAATCACGCCGTGATGACTGCGACGCCCTACAACTCCTTCCTGACGCCTACTCGTCACGTGACGCCCGCGAGTTCAAGACGGCGAATGAGCTGCTGCCACCGATGCCCTCGGCCTCTCCGCCGTCGATGATCGTCTCTTCTCTCTCCATGTCCGCCTTCGCCTGACCTCTCGCCGCCGGCATCGGCCTCCCCATCCTCCGTAGCTCCTGCTCTCGGTCACTCTTCCGAGTACGTCTCGATTCCAAGATCCTTCTCCTCGGCCTCAGTGTGTTCGCGAAAAACTGTCTGTGCTAGGAGGCTAGGTATTGATTTCTTTGTTCGTTTTCTTTTGCGAGGGATGTCTTTCTTGCAAGTGTTGTGTTCTTGATTGGGGTTTCTTTTTGTTCCACAGCCGGGGGGAGGTGCCAGATTCGCTTGCTCTGGTAGCCGATGATGGATTTAGCTTGTGGCGTTCGGACGCCGTCGATGGCGCTCGATCGCGGCATTGGTTCGGGTTATTTGAGGTTGGGATGCAGAGGGAGGAGTCGCTATTCGGTTCGCGAGTCTAGAGTTCATATCGGGACTGGCTCTTTGGGGAGGAAACGTTGCGGGCTTCGTTGCATTCCTGGTGAAGCGCATGGGAGATGTTGGCCGGGCTTGTTTAATTTTTCCGAGCAAAAGGGGAAGGTTTATCTCCTTAGCCATCGGAAACTTTTGAACCGGTCCATGCTATTGAGTTGTCATTCCAGTGATTCCATGGCATATATTGACGCTAGCAGAGAAGATACTGATTTGACTCATGATGAATTTGTAGATGAGCATAAATCTGATATGGAGGAATCAGAAGTAGAGCCTGCTGATGATTCTAAGTCGATTAGCCCGCTGGCAGAGGAAAAGGATGCCTGTCAGATGGATGAGCCTAGGGAGTTGCTCCAGAAAACTATCAAACAATTGCAGGTTGCTAGGCTTAACAGTGCCATGTTTGAGGAGAAGGCATTGAAGATATCTGAAACAGCAATTGCCTTGAAAGATAAAGCTGAACATGCTTGGGATGATGTCAATTCTGCTGTTTCCTCCATTCAGGAAATTATTATTGAGGAAGATATTTCCAAAGAGGCAGTTCATAAGGCTACCATGGCACTTTCGATGGCTGAGGCCAGGCTGCAGCTGGCACAAGGAGCTATTGATTCCAAAATGGAACAGAAGATATTGCTAGAACCTTCTGTTGATAACAACAATGAACAAACACTTTTATCTGCTCAAGAAGAGATCAGGAGCTGTAAGGAAACCTTGGAAAGCTGCGACAAATCAGTTAAGCATATCCAAATGAGGAAAGAGGAGCTTCAGAAAGAAGTAGAGAGGTTACGTGAAATTGCTGAGAATGCTCAGTTGGAATCATTA
Organism: Kaempferia rotunda; assembly: GCA_037177415.1. Lineage (NCBI taxonomy): Eukaryota > Viridiplantae > Streptophyta > Magnoliopsida > Zingiberales > Zingiberaceae > Kaempferia > Kaempferia rotunda. The sequence goes on from JBAMIB010043112.1 coordinate 3,135, forward strand.
AAGGCCGAGGAGGATGTGTTGAACATTATGCTTCTTGCTGAAAAAGCAGTTGCATTTGAAGTTGAGGCTACTCAACATGTTCATGATGCAGAGCTGGCATTGCAGAGAGTCGAGAAAGCCATCACTTCTACTGATGCTTCAGAACAGCAACCACAACCTTCTGAAGACCAGTTTGTTAAGGAAGAGACAATTTCTGTGGAGTTAGCAGGAGCTACTATTGATGATGGAACTTCTGAAAGAGATCTTGGTGATGTAACTGCTAAAAGTACTGAAGAAGTTAAATCATATGATGAAATAAGTGATAAAGAGAATGGAAAGTTAATTTCAGATTCTATCAAAGATGCTGATATGGAGGTGGAAAAGGCAAGGGCAAAGAAGCAGGAACAACAGAAGGACTTGATTAAGGATAGCCCTCCATCACTTTATTCCCCCAAGACATTACTGAAGAAGTCATCAAGATTTTTTTCTGCATCATTTTTTTCTTTTCATGTAGAAGATGAAAAATTCACACCTGCCTCTGTCTTCCATGGCCTTGTTAACTTTGCAAAGAATCAAGCACCCAAGTTGGTTATTGGGATATTATTTGCTGGGCTGGGGTGAGTTTTATCATGGTAATCCATTAACTTTTGCTTCACAGCATCCTATTAAATATATGTATTGACATTGACAGTTAATACATGCTATTTAATCTGTAGCTATCTTCATTTCTGATTTCTTCAACACAGAGTACCCTGATTCTATGGGAATCTTGTATCAACAAAATAAAGAACATAGAGCTTCAACATGACACATTTTTTTGTCTATTGCTTTTGAATCACGTGGGACATATTTGAGAACTCTACTCATGGAAAGAGTGATTTGATCGTACTACCAATAACAGCTACCAATTTCCTTGCAAGACAATCATCTTTCTTTTAAAATTGAACATGATTGTTATTACAAACAAATAGGATTGCATAGATTATACTAACACCAGTCATGGTTGCAATGCTCCTCCTCTATGTTAGACATTCACTCATTTATCTTTATTCTATAACATCACCTAAGGCCTAGGAAGTGCATGATTTTTGAAGTTTCCTATTGAACAGCTAGGTTTGCATGTGATTATTGTAAATCAACGATTTCATATTTATGTTGCTATCATTTCTTTGTTAACATGTTGCATTATGTAGAACATTATGTTTTCATTCTTGATCTTGAAAATAGAATTGTTTGGTGTGGATGATGCAACTTTACAAACACATCATTTCATTAAATTACTATTAAACTTGAACTAGTTACTATGCTATCATGCTTATGGAAGGGTTTACAGACACATCATTTCATTAAATGACTGTGGAATTTGGACCATTTATTATGCTATTATGCTTACGGAAATAACTGTTTCTTCTTAAACTGATTGAATTTTCTTCTTGAGTACTTATTTATCATGGAGCATATTACATGGCTTGTAATACTACTTTCTACTCATTTCACATGAACAAATATTTTGTCAAGAGTTAAGTGATTTTCTTCTCATTACTGCATCAGGGCATTCTTTATAAGTAATCGAGCAGAAAGGACCTCACAATTGTTTCAGCAGCCGGATATAATCACCATTGAGGAAGTTGCCTCATCTTCCAAGCCTATGGTTCGGGCAATAAGGAAGATCCCTAAAAAATTAAAGAAACTTATTCAACACTTACCTCAGCAAGAGGTATGCCATTTTGACTGTGGATATAATCTAATTAAATTTGATTTTTTTAGGTGTTCATTAAAAAACATTAGTCGACTTCACCCACTAGGATAAAGCTGGGTTGTTGTTGTTCATTAAATACATTAAACACTGATAAATAACGCTTTTGAGTAAAATTTTTTAACTTATGTTTTTAGATAAATGAAGAAGAAGCCTCCCTCTTTGACATGCTGTGGTTATTGCTAGCTAGTGTTATCTTTGTACCAACATTCCAGAAAATACCTGGAGGTAAGCTCAGCACCATCCTGTTTGCAGTATTTGATTAATTTGCTCTTTTATTCGTGCTCTTTTTTTTCTCTCTCTCTCATAAATTAAAGCCTACTAATGGTGGTTGTTTTGATGAAAAGTGTCTTCTGCCTAATGCCCTGTATCAAATTGGTCCCTCATAAATAATGGAAATGCTTTCTTTGTGTGCCTTCATGATTTACCTATTTTCACTTGCATCTACTAGGTAGTCCAGTACTAGGATATCTTGCAGCAGGCATCTTGATTGGCCCTTATGGGTTGTCTATCATTCATCATGTTCATGGGACAAAGGCCATTGCTGAATTTGGAGTTGTTTTTTTGCTGTTCAATATTGGGCTCGAGGTAGTGTCTCAACTGCATTTGTCACCAATTATGAACATGCTAATGGTTGATTATCTATCTGCCATGTTTAAGGGGCATACATTATTTCTTTCTTATTTATATTTCAGCTTTCTGTTGAAAGACTAAGCTCAATGAAGAAATATGTCTTTGGGTTAGGTTCTTCTCAGGTGAGTCTATTGTACTGTTGAAATGTAGTGGAATGTTGCAAATAACTCTGTTATCAGATGTGATTTCTTTTGGAATTTTGAAGGTTCTAGTCACTGCTGTAGTTGTTGGGTTGGTAGCTTATTTTTTCTCTGGGCTACTGGGTCCTGCAGCAATTGTTATTGGCAACGGCCTGGCTCTTTCATCTACAGCTGTTGTGTTGCAGGTATTCTTTTTTCCATTTTTCCTCACCTCAGCTCAACTCAACTCACTTCACCCTATTATTTTAATTCTTTGTTTAAACGTTTTATGATTTTAATGCCATTTTTATACATCACCTCATTCTCTTATATTTTTATATATTTTTCCATATTTATTTTGTACAATTCAACTATATTTATCATGTACATATTTCTAGGTGCTGCAAGAACGAGGGGAGAGCACATCACGCCATGGACGTGCTACTTTCTCTGTGCTGCTCTTCCAGGTATGCCTCTCCTCTGTAGGTCTAACTTTCATATTTGGCTTGAAGAACATGACACTATCCTGGTCATAGTACCACTTCGGCTGTAGTATATACACTTGCCCTGCTATTGCAGTGCTAATTTAGCAGGGTAGTATCGCATAGAAGATTCTCAACTCCTGAGGAAACTTGTTTATTCTGCTTGTAATTGTCTATATTTAGTGCTTCTGTATATATTCTTTTCTTCGATCTGTAAGTTTATGATTTATTCATTTGCAGGACCTAGCAGTGGTGGTTCTTTTGATTTTGATACCTCTCATTTCGCCAAACTCATCAAAAGGAGGGGTAATCTTCTACAACATATTTTCACATATCTCACATGTTGTTGCAGAATTTGTATTCTTAAATCTTAGTAATAATGTGATCAGAATTTACGTTTTGATTGCATGGTCAACTTTTTAAGCTATAGTATAAATAGGGATTTTTACTAGCAGATCTGGATCTTTAGTTGTTTCTGTTAAGAATATAAATATATCGAATAGTTGAAAAGTCCCTTTCCTAACAACTCAAGCTTTCCTATTATCTGCTGATAAAACTACAATTTCTTTTTTTCATCTTGGCACAATTTTCTTTATGCTCTTGATTTCATGCTTTTACAAGGCAAACATTTTTTTTCCTTCAATCCTAATAAACCATTGACAAGAAGTTGTTTATACTTTATTCTGGTGTCCATTAGTCTAAAACTGATTATATTTGCATTTGAAGGGTTGAAAATTATCATGAGGCCCTTCTTCTGTTCGTTACCAACATCATCTACAAGTATTGGGTAACAAGAGCTTGTACAATCACTTTGTAGAGAAATTATAACCAATCTTCTTTGTGTTGTTTTGCCAAATCTTGTGGATATACTGATTCATTTAGTGTGAAGTTTGTTATCACAGTGTAACTCAGGTTTTCTTTGCCTGTTCTGGACCATCTTGCTAGTCATCTGCATGCAAATGACATGGATTTCCTTTATTATTGTTTGTGCCCTTACATGCTATGCTTATCCAACTTCTGTTTGGAGTTATTATTGCATCGCAAGGATTCTTAGCCCCTAACCCCTAGTATTTATTATTACCTGAGGGACTTCTACACCCTTTAAACATTGTAAGGCAGTTTGTTGTGGATATGTTTTGTTTGTACAATCTTTGTGATTATTGTTTCTTTTCATAGGTGGGATTACAAGCAATAGCAGAGGCTCTTGGGTTGGCTGCTGTAAAAGCAATAGTTGCTATTACTGCCATAATTGCTGGAGGACGCCTGGTATAGTTTATCTTATAATAATCAAATTGATAGTGTATTGTATAATAGATGACCAACAAACATATTATGACCTTTCTATTGGGTGCTATCTTCCTAAGCCAAGCAAAGTTATCATTTTCTCTAGCCTGTTTATTTTTGCATTTAATAGTATCTTTTGTTAACACTATGATGTATGGTATTATTAAAAATGATTAAATAAAAAGTACTGGGAGCAATTACATGTAGCTCCATTAAATGAGAATGAGAACAAAAATAAGTTAACACAGTATAGAAATCTTCAAAGAAATCAATAGATTCTGTAGTCGGACAACTGGAATCAATTGGAGTAGAAGGTATCAGGGTATATGGAGACTAAACAATAAATTTGCAATGAATTAAGTGATTTAATCATCAATTTTTGTCTTCTCTCTCAACTTTTTATTCACTTCCATGCCAGAGGATCACCAAGTTTTTCTATGCTCATATTCTGAAAGTCCATACCATTTTTTTTTGAATTTTCATTGGATATAAGGATTGTACTTCTAGAATAAATATTCTTTAGTGTCAGCGTTGGTACTTATTGTCTTTTCTATGAACTTGCAGCTTCTTCGGCCAATTTATAAGCAAATTGCAGAAAACCAAAATGCTGAGATATTTTCTGCAAATACACTCCTTGTTATCCTAGGAACAAGTCTTCTTACAGCACGAGTATGCACAACTGTTTACCATAATTTCCAACAAAACCTTTGGATTTCGAAATGATGACAAATGAAATTCCCTGCACAGGCTGGACTTTCTATGGCGTTGGGAGCTTTTCTAGCTGGTCTCCTCCTAGCAGAGACTGAGTTTTCCTTACAGGTTGAGTCAGATATTGCTCCTTATCGTGGCCTTCTATTAGGCCTCTTTTTCATGACAGTAAGTATATCAGTTCTCATTTTTCAAAATTTTCGTTTTGCAAGTGAATGAAATAAAGGGTCAATGTAGAAAGTGGGCTATGGCATGCCTTTGATTGGCATTCATGGGCATATTGCGGTACATCAAAAGCAGAGTTGGCATGGCATTGTGCAGCATGCACAATTGTCCAGTAGAGGTTGATTAAATGAAGGATGCACATTGTCAATTTCCTTGTGCAATAAGTGATCTGAAAGAGGAAAAAAAATACTGCTTCCTTTAACTAGTTCAAAACTACCCTAAAAATTTGGTTGATAAGTGATGAAAGTCTTCTCCTTTCCTTGCTAAAGCCTGTAAATCACTTTGAAAGTTGGCAGCTCAGATTTGACAGTTCAAGTAAGAAAGCACAACTTTTGCAAATTAATCTGCAAGCTACAGAATGGGAAAGAAAATCAGCAATATGGATTAACATCTAGAAAGGGTCACTTAAACTCTCTCCAACATTAAGTCTCTGAACTCAGTCTAGCTGATATTTGGTTGTATTCTTGACTTGAAACTGAATAAAGCCAACTACTTTTTTGAAAATCCGAGTCACATAGAAGGCTATTGGTGATAGATGAATGGTAGTCATGGCATGTGGAGATATCGTTTCTATATGCATTTAGGCTATTTGGTGATAGATGAATGGTGGTCATGGTGCGTGGAGATATTGTTTCTATATACATTTTATGCCACTAAGGATGACTAAGAAATGCAATGAAAAGTTGTACATATCATTTCTACTCAAATTGTGCATCATGTTAATCTTAATTTTCACAAGGCTAATCAACGGATATAATTCATGCAGCTGAACTCAAAAAGTTGGGTCAAAAATTTCTTGATGATGATAAAACTAATAATTCAAATAGGTGCATTGTATTTTGAACTATTCTTGCAAAGATGTTTCTAGATTGTATTGATAGATATAGTTTGCTAGAGTTCCTTCGTGATCCTTGATAATATAATCCTCATAATCTTCATGCCCTCTCTTACCATCTACGTCTTTTCAGGTTGGTATGTCTATTGATCCAAAGCTTCTTCTTGCAAATTTTCCAGTTATTATGGGGGCGTTGGGTCTTTTAATTGCCGGAAAGACTCTGGTGGTTGCTCTATTAGGTAGATTATTTGGCATTTCAACAATAGCAGCAATAAGAGTTGGTCTTTTACTTGCTCCTGGTGGAGAATTTGCATTTGTTGCCTTTGGTGAAGCTGTAAACCAGGTGATCTATTGACAGCTTCCCTGTTCCATTATTTTCTCAATAGATTTACTGACTGATTCTACTCTTTCTGGAATCTGGATTTATGTTTTAAACACTTCATTCCTATAGGAGAACTTGCCACTCCTGGTATCTGTATCTATATAGCTGATTGTATGCCAACTGTTCCACCTATAAACTAGATTACGGATTAATAGCAAATAATGCATTCTAGTACTGGTCTTTGAACCTGGTAAATATGGGTTGGCTGAAACTAGTTCAACCAACATTAGTAACCTTGACATGGACACATTCCATTAAATGAGTTTTTGTTTATGTTGCTGTAGTTTCATACATGCCATTTTGCATTTGCTCCATCAAATAAGATAATTATGCCCTTTTCAGAAGAAAAAGGTTATCACCTGGCAGAATTTCACAATTTTGAATGCTAGATGAAACTTAATCTTTCCTTCTTTTTTTTTGCAGGGCATCTTATCTTCTCAACTTTCATCATTACTGTTTCTAGTTGTTGGTATTTCAATGGCTTTTACACCGTGGTTGGCTGCTGGAGGCCAGTTGCTTGCTTCTAGATTTGAGCAGCATGATGTCAGAAGTCTGTTGCCTGTTGAATCTGAGGTAAAACATGTTTAATCTGTGATATTTTGCAGGTTATTCGTTTTTCATGGCCATCACATATCCATTTTTTCCTCCAAATACTGACCACAGTTAAAATATTGTATGTCTTGTATTTTATTAATAGTCATGAAGTGGCGTTATGGTATCTATCTTCAACCTCTTTCAATCTGCTGCCTTACCTGGATTTGGAACAATGAATTATGTGGTTGGAAAAAGGCATGTATTCAAGAGGGAAAACTACAGTCATTCTTTCCCTTGATATATGCCATATCAACTCTATTAAGAGGGAAAACTGTAGTCATTCTTGACTAAGAATGATTAGCTTAGAACCTTACTGTTAGAAACTTATTAGCTCTCTCTCCCCTGTACTTGAGGTCTTGAAGTAAACTAGAAGCCATCGTTTATCAAATCTTGCTATTTCCTTTTCTAGTTGCATTTATTATGTGCTAGTCCAACTTTTAATCTTGGTTGTCATCTTTATCTTGCATAGACTGATGATTTGCAAGACCATATAATCATTTGTGGATTTGGACGTGTTGGGCAGGTAGGTACTCTTGTTCCACTCTTTTTTATTAACTTATTTGCCATGAAGCTGATGGAATCTTGGATCATGAAGTATTTGTTTGGATCTAAATGTAGAATATTTAAACTCCCTTTTTTTTTCTTTCCCTTTTCACCATTTAGATCATAGCCCAACTTCTTTCTGAGCGGTTAATTCCATTCGTTGCTCTTGATGTCAGAAGGTAAATTTCCCTTGCACTTCATTTCATGATGTATGTTTTGCTATGTTTGATGTTTTAACCTTCTAGTTTGTATTATCAGTGATCGGGTAGCTGTTGGTCGGGCACTTGGCCTTCCTGTATATTTTGGTGATGCAGGAAGCAAAGAGGTTAGAGTTTCTCCATCATGTGTATTTGGTAATGTTATACGTAATAAACTGACATTTTTGAAGTATGAAACTTTAGGTTCTTCATAAAGTAGGGGCCGAGAGGGCTTGTGCTGCCGCAATAGCTTTAGATACTCCTGGTGCAAATTATAGAACAGTTTGGGCTCTGAGCAAATATTTTCCAAATGTTAAGACATTTGTTCGAGCCCATGATGTTGATCATGGCATTAACTTAGAGAAGGCAGGTGCAAGTGCGGTAAGTGATCATATAATTTACACCTTTTCTTTTGCAAACATGTTGAGCATTATTATTTTTCCTTGAACAATTTATTTGATAGATATATTATATTTTTCATGGAAGAAGATCCTCCTGCCTTTCTAACCATGTGTTGTGTTATGAATTGTAAGGTTGTGCCAGAGACTTTGGAACCAAGTCTCCAATTAGCAGCTGCTGTTCTTGAGCAGGTGAATTGGTGCATTATGATTGGACATTCATAACTCCAAACGATTGGTTCTTAGGTTCAATAAAAAACTGTTTGGCTGCAGTATTAACACTGAACTTGTCTTTCCTCTCAGGCCAAATTGCCAACATCAGAGATTGCTGCCACAATCAATGAGTTTAGATCTCGTCATCTCTCAGAGCTTACTGAGGTAAGATGCAAGAAAATTTTGCAACTGTGTTAGCTGGTCGGTCTTTTTTTTTTTTAATCACTCAGTTATATGCTGATGTAAATTTTTATATTCCTCCTAGAGATTCCTGGTGAGATTGCTTAATTCACATTAAAATCATACCCCTCAATACGGTCAGAAAATACCTGCAACCTCTTAATATCCATATAAATTTAACAATCTGCAAAAATATTGTTCAGCAATTTCTGTTTGAGTTGCAAATCAGTTGAATGTAGGAGTTCAGAATGCTGGTAAATCTTAGTCCACTTATTTGAACCTCATAAACTGTCGTTATCTCATAATTTCCCTTTTGGAACTAAATTAGATTTTGTCATCCAATCAAGGTCTCGAATTCTCACCTGGCGCTTTATGAGACCCAACAAACGCCATCTTCATCATTGCTTGTAGCTTTTTCTATTTGTAGGTTTTAACAAGTAAATCAAAGGGTAAGGTATACTTTGATATCATTGTTGTTATAATAGAAAATATGTTCAAACGTGAGAACTGACTCATTTCTTATGCTTCAGGAGGTTGTGAGCTTCACCCCTTTCTTTTCTTTTTTTTTTCCTTCTAGTTACTTGAAACCAGCGGAAACTCTCTTGGATATGGATTTTCACGGGCTTTGTCCAAACCGAAGCCTCCAAGTTCTGATTCAGACGAGAATGAAGTTATCGAAGGAGCACTAGCAATATAGTTATGATACAGCAGATTTCACAGGAACATAATTTTCAACAAATGTATAGATGATAGTTTTTCATTGGGAAATTTCCCAATTGTAAATCTAAAGAAAAGGGGTGGACCTAGAAAACAGGTTTTTCTTCATTCATTGGGCTTTGGCATGAGCCAATGTGGTCCAATCCTTTTTTGCGATTCTGGATTAACGGGAGTGGTATGGACCGGGGCTGCCCTTTTTATTGGGCAGTTTGCTTCCTCCAAGACAATTTCTGTTGTTTTCTTTCTCAGACCCATTCTGTCAGTTGTAAGGTGTTTGGAATTGAATAAAAGGAAGCCTACATTTGTTTGGAATTGAAACTGTGTTTTACATTTGTCTATTTATTTGTACTATTGTCATTTCATTCCATTCCCTTTCATCTTATAATTCCAAAGGTAAATTTAGATGGTTTTTTTTTCTTCTAGTTTGTCTATTGGTAGTTATACACATTTACAACTTTGAGAATATTTATCCTATTTAGAATTCAAATTTTGACCTATTATTAACATAGTTGCTCTAATAGGTATATTAATTTTTAACAAGTGTAAAATATTATATAAAGGATTGTAGTAGGATAAAATCTTTTTATAATTTATATGTTTGTATTCACTAGTGGCAAAATGGATAGCTATTGGATCAATAATCTACTGATTGATTAGATCGTAGATAATCTATAATTAGAGAAATATAAATTACCTTAATTTTATTTAAATGGTAAATTATTAAAGATGATTAATATATATATACCCTCAAGTGTGAGGGCGCCCTCCAGTGAGTGTCGCCCATGGGTGACATGCACGTGTGCCGCCCAGTTAAGAAAACTCTTTCTCTCTTTCTATATATATATATATATATGTGCGCATCGCCCAGCTAAGAAAACTCTCTCTGCCTCAGCCCCTGAATGTATAGATATTCTTCTAACGAAACGACCAAACAACAGCCTTCCAAATTTGTAATTCCCTGAAAACAAAATTCCAACGGCTTCTGTCCAAATTATTATTCTCATTACAATTATAAACCTTACACCCGTCAACTGCCTATTGGCCAGACGGTAATTTTAAATTTGCTCCGTTCAGTATTTATTTATTTATTTTTTATGGAAAGCATGCCATTGTCAATTGCTGTTCGTATTTGGACGGTGAGTTTCCTATTTCCTACTTCACAAATTCACAAACATAAAACAAAGCTAAAAGCCTAAAACGATATTATTTATTTCGCAAAATGTTCATCTCAATTGCCGACTTTTTGTTAGTTTAATAAATAAATAAAAAATCCAGCTTAATAATTGATCGAGCGAGTGGAGATGATGACCGAATGAGAAAGAACAATGGGTATGTTGTAACATGGGCTCTGACGAGTAATTCATCGGTTTAATATTCTTTGGTCAACCGTTCAATAAGAAAAATTTGTCTGTTAATTTTTTGACACTGAGACTCAATATTTAAATACTTGAGAAATTAAGAAAGCTCTCTACTACTACACCATTATTTCGGGCCGGATTTGCTATTTTTGACGGAGGAGATCTTTTAGAATCGGGTACAAGGGGCCTTTTAAATAAATTAGGAAACATATCACTAGGTTGCTTTACGACAAAGATAGAACAATGCAAGTCATCATTTCGCGCATGCTCCACTAAAGTTTTATATTTATTTTAACACAACACCTTAAAATAATGTCTCTGAATTTTCAATCCCATGATATTTTTTCCATCCTAAAATGTTATTTTTACAATTTAAGATTTTCGTAGCATTTTGAAAAATCTAAATTTTAAAGATCTGAAATGATTTTTTCTCAAAAAAAAAAAAAAAAGATAATCTACATTCTCTCTATTGGTAAAAGAACGGACAAGTTTTAAGTGGGGCGGTTTGAATTAGGTGTAGGATGTAATCGAACAAGTTAACGTTTGTAGATCTTGTCTTATCTCTCACATCATCCACATGAACTTTTTTTTTTTTTTCAAATAAAAATGATCATTTTACCGAATTACGCCTTTGTTTTTCTTGTCTTTATCTCAAGTTCATGTGGTGCCTAGTTATTCCATTTTACGTGGATCTGACTAAGCCATTAATAGATCACACTTTAAGTTTGAATTCTATCCTTTCAGAGAAATTAAAATGATATCATATTTTTTTAATCTCTCAATTATATACCTTCATATATATATTTTTAATTTTTACACTAATTATACATCATTTTTGTCCTCGTTTCTATGGACTCTTCTTCTTCTAGCATGATTCTTACTCCACTTATTTTTTTTTTATAATTCATTTATGTTCAAAGACAAATAACAACAACAATAATAATGGAGTTATATTAAAATGTACATGATATCCTTTTTCCTCGTTTCGCCTCAAGCCCATCGATTATCAACGACAATAATGAGAGACTAGAGTTAAAAAGACGAGGATATATATATATATATTTCTTACCTCCTTTTCCAACTGGGAAAAGAGATTTAATTTGGTAGCTTTTTTGGATGACTTTTCAGGTATAAATTTAAATTGATTTTTGATCGTACCATCTTCTTTTTTGTTAGTTTTTAATTTTTTTTTAATTACATGGTATGACTTATTAGTTGAATATCTCTATAATTTACATAATTTTATACCTTTCTTTTATTTTTATATAAGAGAACTATAATACCTACCTTCCACTAATTTAACATTTTTTTTTTCAAATTTTTAGTATCAAATTGAATAACTTTATAAGTCATTCAATACTTTATTTTCTTACATAGTTTCATACTTCTCTTTGAATATCATCAGGTTTAACTAATTTTCTATTTTATATCTCATTTAAAGTTTATTTTACTTCTAAATTTTGAATTCTATAATAAAAATTAAATTTTTTTTACTTATTTGATATACTTAAATTAACAAAGTTAAGTTTTTCACCAAAATGGCTAAATATTTATTAAAAATTTGATAAAAATACCAATTTTATCGCCATTTTATTTTCTCATTATTCATTAGTACCTTATTATATTTGTCTTTAATATATTTTATTTAGATAAGGTTTATTATCTTCCCCTCTCTTGTTTTAGTTATTCTATAAATATTTTTTCCTTAATTTTATATCTAATTTTTTATATAAGCATTCATAGCTAGATATTATTTTTACTTCATTTGCTACATTCTTGCAACTATATATTTTTAAAATTTTTTCTCATTTATAATATCTTATAGGCTATTATTTTTTTTTTACTTTATATTTTTTTATTCCACTATTAAGATCAATTCTTTAATAATAATAATAATAATAATAATAATAATAATAATAATAATAATAATAATAATAATAATTTTCTTTTTTTTCACACTATAAAAGAGCACCACGTTGCCTTCTTCCTTACTCCACTCTCAAACTTTACTTTGCTCTGCTAGGAGGTAGGAG
>JBAMIB010043613.1:0-15750 GCA_037177415.1 Kaempferia rotunda
GAAGGGCAATTTGGTCATCAAGTTTGCATGCAGGGAGTTGAAGCAAATGAAACATTGCATGCAGGGAGTGCAGAAAATGTTTTTCTGACATGGGGATTGCATGCAAAGCTCAAATTTGGATTGGGGAGTTTTCTCTAATTCTCACCCCAGAGCGTAGCGAATTAGTACCCAAGTGACAGTGCCAAAGAGATAAACTTGTATCAATGTATTATAGTTTCTCTTTTTGATAATCTTGAAGTTTTGTACGAATGCCAAGTGGGAATCTCATTTAAAATAATAATACACAACAATGAATTAATTTTAATTTAAAATATCAATTTCAATTTAACAGTCTGAAATGATACTTGCACAATTTAAATAACATTTACATGCAAATAAAATCTTAAAATGCAGTGGGAATCTCGTTATCTTAGTAATAATTTGGTTATATATATACACTTTTTTAGGGCATAGTTTTCAAATGCAGGATAGATCTGTTAGCGATCGGAATGATTTACCCAATCGCAAGATTGAAGACCTCTACATTTCAGTATCAAATGGACGGTGCACTGGTGTAGATTGCAAAAATAAGACAGCTCTTCCTTATATTAGAAGAAACAGACATCTACTGTCAACAAAAGGCACCACCCACTGTCTCCATATATAACCAAATTATTACTAAGATAACGATGCTTAATGACCATTAATCTCTTGCTTGCTGCAACATGAGAATGTTCAACTTCCACAAGCTGTGCATTCTTCACGGTTTTCTAAAGCACAGGCAATTTTATGGCCTTTCTCGACTGACTCAGTTTTCTGCAGTAGAAACCCACGGAAAGCCCACAGAAGATTGTGAGCAACAATACAAAAATAAGAACTTTGAACAAAATCAAGTGACTTTTTACCCCAAGCGCAGAAGTGTCAACAGTGAACTTGATCGCGTCCGCAGCTGCTCGCGAACGAAGATAGTACATCCCAGTCTTTAGTCCCTTTCGAGCCACAATTCAAAAACAAGAAGCTTCAGCATGCATATGATAGTGAAGATACAGTATAGTGAAGGTACAGTAGTTGAATCTTCCTTGTTAGTTGCAGACCTTCGACCAAGCATAGAAATGCAGTGAAGTTAGTTTCCCGAAGTTAGGTTGATCCATATGAATGTTAAGGCTTTGGCTCTGATCAATGTAGCACCCGCGATCGATTGCCATGTCAACCAATGTCCTTTGCTTGATTTCCCAGACAGTTCTAGCACCAGAAAGGCAGTAGCATAAGTAATCGAATAAGGAAATCCTAGACATCAGTGACGGAAATGGGTGAACCATACTTGTAAACTGCTTTCAAATCATCTGGAATCTCTTGAATGTTATGAACTGAACCATCTTGATTTATGATCTTATTCTTTAAATCCAGTGACCAAAGACCCTTTGCGGTCAAGTCATGCAATAGATGCTTGTTGACCACGACAAATTCTCCACTGCAAAAACAAGTGAAAAATTCAAGAGAATTATTATTATTTTTTTTAATCTCTTCAACTAGGACTGTTTGGATCATCCAGGTAAGTTTAAGAATACCTCAGGACTCTGCGATTGTAAATATTAGATGTGTAGGGTTCAAAACATTCATTGTTGCCAAGAATCTGACTGGTTGAAGCTGTAGGCATAGGAGCAACAAGAAGGGAGTTTCTGATTCCATGCTTCGATATCATTTCCCTTAAAGCTGTCCAATCCCATCGATCTGACGGAACTACATTCCACATGTTGGGTTGAAGGATTCCCTGCAGACAATTGTAAATGTTAGAGAAATATGCAATTATAAAAAAGAAACAAAACATAAGTCACCGAGTGCGCTATAGCAGATAACGATGAACATATATATACTACAAACCTGAGTAAAAGAAGGGAACTACAAGGACACGTACACACTTGTATTAGCCAATTTTTTTGTGTTCTTATCAAATTGCGTAAGACAAGTTGCAATGTTCAGTAGAAGGTAAAGGCATGAACCTTGCTTACTGGACTCCCTTGATAAGTTTCATAGGGGCCTTCCTTGACTGAAATTTCTGAAGAAGCCTTCAAAGCGTGATAGTATATAGTCTCAAATATATCCTTGTTCAGCTGATGAGCCTGGAAGAGCAATGAACTAGAGTTGCCAAATGCACACTGGAAATCCATGACCCATAAAACTGAAATGATCTTAGCAATTACCTCAGGTGACTCAAAACGCATGCCAAGTAAGATGAAAGTGTCGGCCAAACCCTGAACCCCTATACCAATTGGTCTATGCCGTAGGTTTGATCTCTTTGCAGTTTCCACTGGGTAGTAATTAACATCAATAACTTTGTTGAGATTTGCTGTCACAATTGCAGTAACCTGTAATATAACTGTATGCAATTGTTATAGAATTATATCCAAAGTCAGTACATTTTGTTTAAAAACTGACAACTGACAACTGACCTCAGCAAGCTTATCAAAATCGAAGTATCTGTTCTTTGATCCAATGCTACCAACCAGTTTGGATGGATGAGACTCAGATGAGACATCCTGGAAGATTTTAGCAAAAATGAGTACACGACAAGAGCATCATATTTAATGCAGGATATATACCTGAGCAACACATCAAAATGACATACTTTCTCCTTCACAAACCGTGGCAAGGCGATAGATGCCAAATTGCACACGGCGGTTTCAGTTGGACTTGTGAACTCAATGATTTCAGTACATAAGTTTGAGGATTTGATTGTTCCCAGATTCTGTTGATTGCTCTTTCGGTTGCAAGTATCCTAAGGACGCACACAAATGCCAAATGAACTGCCAGTAAAACAAATTGCTTTTATCATAATGAATAATGCCAATTAGTACCTTAAAAAGCATATATGGTGTTCCAGTTTCTATCTGCGATTTCAAGATTTCAAACCAAAGGTTTTGTGCTGCAACAACTTTCCTGGCCTTGCCCTAAAATTACATTAAGTGCAACCAGCAATAAACATAAATGATATCGACATTTCAAAACTTGAATTTCTTTAAAAATTCTACCTCTCTTTCATACTTCGTGTAGAGATTTTCAAACTCAATGCCCCAACAGTCAGCTAATCCAGGAGCTTCATTGGGGCAAAACAAAGACCACTGGCTATTACTCTTTACCCTCTCCATAAAAACGTCAGGAATCCATAGGGCATAAAACAGATCCCTGGCTCTGTGTTCTTCCTGAAAATTAGTAAAAGAATAACCGCTAAACGATAAGTAATATATGAGATGTGACAGACAAAAAACAATTTTCATCTAGTATTGGTCTTTCCGTCACAAAAATAAATAGTTAATAAAAAGTTGATTATCGGCAAGACCAAATTTATTGCACAGAATTCATTCAAGCTAAAACTGGAGAATGGGGACTCTTCATCAATTGCAATCAAATAAATTAGATGGATGTTCCCAATTGCAATATTCATATAAAGCTTCTGTGTCATTGCAACATAGTTTGTGGTTATGTAAGAAGTGTTTTGAAGAACTAAAAAACAACTCAGAACAATGGAACATTCAACATACAAAATAAACACATAAAAAAGACATACCTTTCCATGATTCTTCCTCAAATCAAGGAATTCATATACATCAGCATGCCAAGGTTCCAAATACACAGCAAATGCACCTAAAGTTCAGTGAAATATGTGCGCTTATCTACAGTCATAAATCACATATAAGTGCTGAGAATAAATCATAGTTGCATTACCTTTTCTTTTGCCTCCCCCTTGATCAACATAACGGGCAGTATCATTGAACACTCTCAACATTGGAATGAGGCCATTAGATGTCCCATTTGTTCCGCGGATATAAGAGCCAGTAGCACGAATATTATGAATGGAAATGCCAATTCCTCCAGCTGACTTTCTTATGACAGCACACTCTTTCAAAGTTTCATAGATTCCCTCAATGCTGTCTTCTTTCATGCAAACCAAGAAGCAGCTACTTAGCTGTCAAAATCATTCACCAGCATAAACAAACGTATAGCCAAAAGTAACTAAAACAAAGAATGTGATTAAAATCCAATACTTGAGGCTTTGGAGTGCCAGCATTGAACAAGGTAGGAGAAGCATGGATAAACCACCGTTGGGACATCAAGTGGTAGGTCCTGATAACAGAGTCAATATCATCCTTGTGAATTCCTACAGAAACTCTCATGAGCATGTGCTGAGGCCTCTCCACTACCTTACCAGAAACTCTTAGGAGATATGATCTCTCAAGAGTTTTAAATCCAAAATAATCATAGTCAAAGTCCCGGTCATAAATAATCTCATTATCCAATCGATCAGCATTCTGTAAGTGATGCAACAAGAAGATATTGTGATGCAAGCAAGGTTTGTAAGTGAACAATATATTTGAAATATTTAACAAACTTCAAACTTGAAGTATTTGTACAATAACCAAATGATTCTTTAAGTAAATATTTGTTCTTATCAGAAACAAAACATCTTTGGGAATCTCATATGCTCTAAAAAGAACTAAATGATGTTTTAGGGTAAACATTTGTTTTAATCTAAAAAAAAAACTAATTAGAGACTTCCTATTCTTTACTAGAAGTTATGTTACTAAAATCAGACTTTATTATTTGAATAAACATAGACAATGTATCAAGGAAACAACCTATTGTGAGTCTTGTGACAGCAATTTTTGCATCACGAGAAATAAAAACAAGAATAAAGTTCTTAAAAGGCAGCTCACTTTGATGACGATCTGATAAATGTCATCTGCAATCAAAGGAGCCTCCTGCCCAGACCTCTTGTTGATGTGATTATACATCACCTTGATCCTGAATTAACAACCATTAAGATTCCACAATCAATAACCAAGTGAAAGAAAGAGTGGCATGAAAACGGAGAGGATTGTTACGTCTTTGAGAAGGATTCCAGAGTATTTTTGTGGAGATTTGACACCGCAATCCTGGCAGCAAGCTTACAAAAGAAAGAAAGAAAGAAAATAAACAAAAGATCAGGCAGCGATTGAATGACGGATCGAGGGGCAGAAGTCTTAAACATACCAAGGCGTAGTCAGGGTGGCTAGCGGCCATGCCGGCCGCCGTCTCCGCGGCGAGTTCGTCGAGCTGGCTAGTGGAGACGCCCATGTAGACGCCGGCGCAAACCTTCTGCGCCACCAGCACTGGGTCGCAGTGCTCCTTGCTGAGGCCGTAGCTCAGCCTCTGGAGCCGCACCGTGACCTTGTCGAAGCGAACCGGCTCTCGGCGGCCGTCCCGCTTCACGACGTACATCTCGATCGGGAAATTCGTCGAGCAGGTGGAGGGGATCGGCTCGGGAGTGGGGCTTTGGACGGAAAAAGAACGTCGATTGGGCGGAGAGAGAAGCGAACCCAACTGGCGCTTGCCCGATTTCGAATTTGAATCGTCTTCCTTGGAAAGGAAGCAATCGATCTCTCTCTCCCACTTTTTCAAGAATCGGCGTCCGCAGCCATCATTTATTATATAACTGTTTTGGCGCCTTTCTTCCAAGTTCCAACGTCGGCTGGCGGGCTGGGCATGCTGTCGGATCGGATCCTCTTAAATTAACCCGATCCATACAATGTGGTAGCCCAAACTTTCCGTACATTCATCGCAGTCCATTCTCATATTATACACAGAGTCACATATTTAAATTTATTTATTTAACTACCAAAAATCTTAAGAAATATGATTCTTTGCGAATAAGCAAAACCACTGTATTTTCGCCCTTTATTATGCATTTTCTAATTTAATTGTATTGACCGAATGGATTGGTCAAACAGGCATGCAAAGCTTGTTTAGAGAACAAGTTGAACCTTGAAGTGCTGTATACAAAGCACCAAAACTTTAGGCATAAATAAGATCGTAGGAGACCAAATACAAGTACAAGAACAGGCAACTCATACATCTACCTTTGTCAAGGATGGTTGCAATCTAGAATGTGCCGCGGCAATCATCAAGGCTTCCAAACTGTAAGAACTTCTTGAAACAGTTCGAGTAGCAGCTCTCGATGAGCATGGCAAAAAAAGTTGTTCATGTCGTCCCTCACATCGTATATCTTTCCGAAATCAAACAGGTAAGACAAGCAGGCCTTCTTCAGTTTGTTCAGCTGGTACAGCCACGCCTCGTGAAGCCTATCGAGGATGTTGCTGGAGCTGATGTCTTCCAGGAGGCTATCCTCGCAGCAGTTCTTGAGGTCCGCGATGTCATACTTGTTCGCGGCGGCCAGCAACGAAAGGCGATGCTTCCAGAAATCTTCTTGCTTGATAGCCCCGTACATGTACGCGAGAAGAGCTGAGCATGAATCCATCGACATGTCCTCGATCTTTATCGTAGATGACTCCTTCTCTTTGAGATCATGCAGAAACATGCTCTCGAAAACGGGTGAGCTGGAAGCGAGGATGGACTTGTGGGCCTTCAGGTCACCATCCGAGGTTTTGATTGTAACATCGGCATGAATGCCCTCCTGAAGCATACGAGAGACGCATCGTAAGGTACTTTTGCTTGAGAGGGACAGCAGCAAACCCTCATTCGGCCATATTGAAGAACCTTCAGCACCCTGTGAACAAAAATGGATCAGTTAAATTCTGGTGCAGTTTCATGTTAATGTCAATATCTATTGAGAAAGAAGTTCTTACGTCCGAGGCAGATATCTTTAAGTCTAGAAATTCTACATCAATTGTAAAACGCCCATTGAAAGCCGAATCTATAGGCCAAACAAAGTCTTCATTGGTCCGGATCAGCATCTCATAGACTGCAAATAAGTTAGTGAGTCGTTGATGAACCCAAAAGGAAAAAACAATAAGAAAAATTATTCCAGGTTATTGGCATGAACACACAAAAAGCACATGAATCCACCAAAGCTAAGATGCAATCTATAGCTCAAAAATGTTCATCTCTGGTAAAGAAAATCAAGATTAAGTTTTATAGGTCATTGGATTGCTGGAAAGAGTAACTATTATGAATCAATCCACAGGGCACCGCATGTGGTCACCCGAGAATTGTTATCGTTATTGACAAAGAAAACACATAACACAATTAGTACAATTTGACACTACTTACATTTATTCCATTCAGGAGCACAGATTATCATGGGCAAATGATGACTATTTGTCATTCAATTGGTGTTTCTGAAGGATGGATGCTGAAAAATCTCAAGTCTAAACTTTCTCTGCTCCAATGATCAAACAGCTCATTCATTTCAGTAATCCATCATATTGATGCCTGATGGTAATCGTCACTGAACTTAGATACTTTAAGTAAATACCTAGGAAAGAAAAATCAGATTTGATAGAGAATGGAAGGGATTCAAGGTCACCCATGGCATAATGGTTGACATATATGTTATCACAGAAGATTTGCAGCATCACAAGCTTGGAGTTGAAAATGGAGAAAGAACACAAGATACTCTTCATCGGCCAAAAAATTGGAAAACCTCTAACTCATCCTGATTTTCATTCAACCACTGAATTAACTAGTCCGGTTTAATTAGTTTCTTTGAACATGCTAGACAAACACATTTATCAAATCTCATTTCCCCAATTTGCAACCTGAACATGCAACGTCTAGAGAAATAATTCAAGCTAATTATCATAAAAATTATTCCTTGACAGAAGAAATAAAGCTAGGAGTGCTAAGAAATAAGACAAGTTGGAACAAGGAAAGAAATAACAATTCGATTGATATACAAACGATTTTCACAAAAAGAGGCGTTTTCAGAGAGGAGGAATACCAGGGGAGACAAAGCGGCGGCGCACGGGACCAGAGCTGGTGACACGGATCACGAATTTAGCGAAGGGTGGCTGCTCATTAGAGATTCGAACAGGCTCTGGGAAAAGCCGGATGTACATGTAACGATTCTTCTCGACGGACAAGTACCTGAAGGTTGTTCCAAACAAAACTCAATTCAAAATTTCAAATCTCGACTGAGGAACGGAAGAAGAAAAGCAGAAAGAAATCCAGAATCCCTTGACAGAAGGGAGTGCACGAACCAGTTCCAGATCCCGACCTTGAAAGCGTCGGAGCGCCGGTAGGAGCAGGGTCCCAAGGTCTCGATCCTCCATTGCGCCAGCCTGGATATAGTCTCCACCTTCGATTCATTCGCGACCACTCCGCCGCAGTTCATCTCTGCTCTCTTCCCGTTCTTCTTCTCCGATTCCGACGATGGAGAGCAGTGGGTGAGGTACACGATCCTGCGTCGAGAGGCAGCACACTCGATCGAAAGACGAGACGGAAGCGAGTGGCCCTAATTTGATTTGGGGATTTAAATAATTTATGCAAAAAATCATTTAGGGTAATTTGCAAAAACACCTCCAATGTTTACGATCTTTCTAACAACACTCCCAAGATTTTGCTGATGTTAAGTACCCCTTACAGTGTGATAAGATTTTGTTTTTTAAATTTCTACTGTCAAAGTGCCAAGAAATACATATTTTATCATTCTAAATTTTCATTAAAAATATTAGATTTGCTATGTCTACAATCACACATAGATTTGATAATAAACACAAATTTGAAGCCACACAACTACAATAACATTAGATAATCTATCTAAAGTCCTCTTCAGAGCGGTACGATGGTTAATATATAGAAGATTACTACATGAGGTCTAGAAGTCGAAACTCGATGCGTTCGAACATATACCTCTCCCATGTCTGGAGGCGAGTGAATCGTCTTTTACTACATTAGATGATCTATCTTATCACAATCTTCTTTTTCGAAGGAATGACTTGAAGAAAAGCAAATTGTTCAAGGCCAGAGTTCATCAACAGGATGACAGAAAAACAATGATCTCATAAAAGAATAATAATACTCATTAGCGTACGAAGACTCAACGTCTCTCTATCGTTGTACATGAGCGGATGCTTGTTTATCCTGATTCAATACGATCCTACAAACACCAGCATTTGTCAATTGCAATGGAGGAAGCAAATAATTTCTTTTCCTACAATTGGTATTTGGATAGTCGAATATGTATGGGTAACTAGAAATATCTTTTAAGAAGTCTGCAAGTTCATCGTCGTTGAAGTCCTTCGATCGCCTTCTTCCATTGCGATGCCCGCTGTTTCGGGTCCTCAAAAGAACTCACCTTTTTCAGCTGAAATGCTATCACATTACAACCAGGTGTGATTGTATACGAAAAATGGACAATATGAACAAAGCGTGAGTGAAGAACATACAGTGCAGATCTTGAAACTGGAGGAACTCGCTACTTGGACGTTGAGTTCGTTGGGGTCGTTAGACCAAACTATACTAATTTTTGCAGTCATTCTGGATGGATCCACAGAAAGCAACCTGGGACTGTCAGTAAGGATGAGCTGCACTTTCTTATTAGTCAATCTACGAATTTTCTTCAGCTTCGAGGTCATCACAATAGCTTCGTCGGGCTTCAGAAACGCTTGCCTGACACGATCACAATTTTTAGAAACTTTCTACAGCACAAAAGAATAAGAACAGAAACAACAAAGCATAAATTGGATCGATCAGAGGTTTTCAAAAAAATTTGAATGCGGCAGGAGATAATTACTTCATGAGAACCTGATTGAGCATGTCATGTGGAATGCGAAAATAAAATTCTATACGATTGATATTTGTGAGTAGATATTGTTGGTGATAATAAATAACTAATGAGTAGTATTAAGATGGTATAGAGAGAAATCGTTGGTGTACCATCTAGAGTCAAAGGAATCAATTGAAGCCAGCCGAGACATATTAGACTGTGCTTCAGAAGAAGAGGCGAAACCAACATTTGCATCGGGTATGTTCTGTTGGTCAGCAGTAGCATCTCCGATATGTGCAGCGTTCCATGGAGTATCTTGAACGTCGAAATCCACACTGATCTGAATGGAAACAAAAGATAGCTATTAACTGAACTTTAGTCATGTGGCAAAAGAATAAGTTGTTACTTTCTTCTCTAGAGCAAGCCTTGGTGCCGGCAACTTCCGCAAATTCTGCCAATCGATCCCTTTGAAAAAAGGATGATTCTTGAGGGGAGCATAGCCATCAGGTTCAGCACCTAGTCTTTTACTGGGTTCTGTATCCTGCAACAGACACAGAAAGCATGTGTTCAGAAGTAGAGCAAGCTACAATCTATTTGAATATCTCAAACTGGTGTAAACACCAGAAATCTTTGCAGTTGAAATTAAAGAGAAGAAATATAGTCCGATTATGCACCACCTGTTTAAGCCAAAAGTTGAATTAAAGGTAGTTAAGTATAGTCTTACGATAACAAAGAGGCAGATTTCTCATGAATTTAATACTTCATTGGTTTAGTTCAATATTACAAAAGATTGGAGTCACAAAATAGCTCACTTATACTGATTGGAGTTATTGAAATGCAACAAAAAAAAATACCACAGAAATATCAATAATAATATGAGCATTTAAGGCAAACTCCATTTCTCCCAACTTATTTTCAACATTTAAACATGTAGTATTTTACATAGAAGTTTCAACATTCATTTAAAAGAATATACAGAAGAGAATTATTTATCGACAGGCGCCCTTGTTCTAGCAAAAACGTGGCTCATGTACAATCAAGCAGCTAATTTTCAGAGAAACATATATATGACCAGAAACAGTGTAAGTGTATACAAGATCAATGGAGAAAGATAAAAGAATACATAACGGATAATAAGAGAACAAACATGCAGGATTCGTTTTCAACTGCTTATGATTACAAAGAAGGAAACAAATTTAGCAAATTGGAACCACGAGGAGAAAATGATGATGATTCTGTCAATGACAACCATATTCAACATAGACTAATGGAGCAGCATGAAGATGTTACATAAATGTTAATCATATAATTAAAGGCAAAGTCTTTATCTTAAAGACAAGATGTCAGTTGGTTCTTAAAGTTTAGATGGCACAATAAGCTAATAGTTGAATGCATTGAGAATATTGTGGAAGGAATAGAGAGAAATATAATGGTTGGCTTGAGACTGAGGTGTTGCTTACCAATAATTTATCTATAAGGTCTCTTGCTTCGTCTGAAAAATACTCGGGAAATTTGACATCTCTCGCTATAATTCTTTGGAATATAAGCCATTCACTAGCATCTTTAAAGGGAGATGAACCAGAAAGCATTTGATATATGGTGCATCCAAGGGCCCAAAGGTCATTCCTGAATAACTAACATATCAGAGAATGTTGCAACAAGATTTGCAGTAAAAGTTTGATATGTCTATCTTTTCTATTGAGCAAGTATTTTGCTCAATCTGTAGCATTGCATCTCTTACAGAATTTCAACTAACATGCCTACAAGAAAAGGCGTGCTCTTACATGGATAGATATAGTAAATCGTATGTTTACAGTAAAATTAAGCCATGGTAACAGTGTAGTAGATGAGAAAGTTTCCCGTTTAACTCAGTATTCTATAATTGAGGTCTTGAAGGTTATTCAATGGTTTCATGGAATAGTATGTTTAATTTCTAAAATACGACACATCAGAATATCCAATGAGTAGAACTGTACTCAGACAACGAGGACTGGTTTTCAAGAACTTCAACTGTATTTCTTCCAGCGCAAGGATGTGCTGTCAAAATGCATACTCCTCAGAATCAGCATTTACATTAACAAATACGGATCCAACGTATAATGAATCCAATATAATATATGAGATAATGGGTTCTCACATTAGAACCAGCATGGCATTAGATAAGAAATGTTTCTTATGATTGCTGACCAAGTTTGCAGAATGCTAAAATGTGGAATGAGCCAATCCTATTGTTGACTCAGCTGGGAATATGGTTGAAGACAATTTCATGCTAGTTCAATAGGTGAATGACACATTCATTTTCAGCAAAGACTCACAGTTGCTCTCAAACATATGCATTATACCCATTCATTGAGGCATGCTCTTGTCTTCATCTCAATTTTACAAGATTAAACACTAGTTCTGATATTCACGAATTTCTAAATGCCAGCCTCAGAAGATTCCAAGCAGAATCATAGTTAAAAATCAGTAATTGGCTGGTCCGAGGTATATTGCAGAGATAAAAGGTAACTAAGAAAACTTGAAGATTTTAGTGAGAAAATTCGGATTTTTCCTCTTAAGCAATTAGTTTCCTTACGCAAAAGCTGCTGGAGCAGAATTAAGAACTTCTGGAGGGATGTAAGCAGCTGTTCCAACAAAAGTGCAAGCCTTTTCATCTAGCATGCAAATGTAAATATTGTGTTTTAGTGTCTCCCTTTGATATTCTGGAAAAGAAAAAAGAGCTTCTCCAATATATACTTGCTGAATTTGGAAGAATCGTTATCTGAGCATGCCTGGTGGGCTTCACACTACCAAAGTCAGCAATTTTAATGTGTCCATCAGTAGTCAGCAGTAAATTCTCTGGCTGCAACAAAAGAATATACCATAAGCAATTCTTAACAGGGTCAGATTCACACATTCATTTCTTACCTTGATGTCCCGATGAATTATTCCCATGCTATGAATATATTCCAGAGCATCAACAACTTCAGCAGCATAAAAGCAAGCCTCATCCTCGGTTAGACGACCTTTCTGTAACCACCCAACAAAATATTTATAAATGAAATAAAAAAATTAATTAAAAGAAAAGTTAAATCATTCTACAGTACCCGGGTTATTTGATCAAATAGCTCTCCGCCTTCACAACACTCAAGCGCCATATCTTCCAAGTAACATCAATATGCAATGTAAAAATCTTATCAACTATCTTGGATAAATTCAGCATACAGCCAAACAGATGACACTAAAATCTGTAGCTGAAAAATAGACTTACAAAGAGAGTAAGTATCTTGGAACGTGAAACAGAGCTTGATTATGCCAGGATGTTCTAACTGATCAAGTAATATACGTTCCATCTTTACATAAGATACTTTGTTTTCTTTTGCAATGAACTTCTTGTCCATAATTTTCAAAGCATAAACATTTCCTGTATCATTTTTTTTAGCTTTGACAACCTGAGATGGTAGAAAAGTCCATCAGTATGATTATCTTTATCATTATTATCCAATTAACAATGAAGAAAAGACAAGCAACAGAAAGATACTGCATTCTATGTATAACTATAAAAAAATACATGAAAAATTAAAATTGACTAGTATCTTGGGCTTTAGTTCATTGTTATGTTTATGAATAATAACCTTTTTTATGTGCCTAGGACCAGTGACTTTAAGTCTCTATCAGCCTATATGTCAAGCACAAAGAAATAGAGAAAAAATGGCCGTTTGGGGGAGAGATTAACCAAAAAAAATGGACAAAATGTTTTTTAAGTGAACAATCTGTATTCTCCTTGACTTATCAAACTATAATGTTTTGTCACAGAATCAAAGTTTAGTTCTGACCATTACATATCATGCAACATATATAGGCAATAAACTGAGGCAATGAACATAAACATGAGTCTAGCCGGTATGCAAAAATACTGATACCATATTTTGCTTGACGAGCAAGAACCAAGTGTGAAGATTGAAATAATACCAAGATGAAAATTTATTGAGAAGGAGATTTTAGAGTCTCAACTCTACCTTTTTTTTATAGAGGTAACATCTTTCCTAAATGTTTATTGAATGAGACTGCAATGTGCTTTATTCTGGTGAGATCCAATTTTTTTGCTTGTCACAGTGTCACACTCGAGAAATCTAGAACTATTTAAGAGCTCCCTATACCCTATTAGTATACGTTATTACGTCTTCACTACTTGTTTTCCAATTGCCCATCTTTTTGTTTGGCAAGGAGGGTCAAACTCTTTTTACATGAATTCACATCTAATTTGCTATCTCAATTCCCTTTACATCTTCAAGATTATAGTACTTTTCACAAAGACACAATATCACGAGCATACCATATGACAATGGCAATCTTCTTTAATTGCATTGTTCACGTTGTTTCTATACAATTATACTGAAAAAATCACTGGTTTTATATCCCTTTTAGAGCAAAAAACGAGGTAATAAAACCACAAATAACAAAGTGGTAAATGGCGACAGATCTAACAACAACAAAATGGCGGGGAAAAATAAAAAAACAAATGGACAATGAAAGAGATCAAATTGAAAGAGGGAAGATCTAACCTTTGAGTAGGATCCGGTGCCCAGGAGTTTTCCCAGCTCGAAGTCATTGACGGTGAATTGTTCCTGTGGCGCCCTAAAGGCAATGCTATTGGTCCTCTGCACCGCCTTGCTCCCAGCCCCTCCTACCGCCGGCTGCTGCTGCAACCGGAGCTTCGTCTCGAAATCCCTCTCCATCTCTTCTCAACGCCACCGAAGATGGCCGCCACCAGCTATCTACCCATCCTCTCTTCTCGGGCCGCGAGCGACGATAACCCGTCACGACCTCCGAGGACGGAGGGCGGTCAACGAGAACCCGCGAATTATCTCTTTATCCCACCTTTGTCAACTCCTCCGCTTATCAAAGGCAGGAAAAGCGAGGGCTTTGCCTGCTACAGCCGCAGCCTTATACCGAATCTTTAGACGTTCCCGAGGAGGCGATTTCAGGTTAAAAATCACAACTTTTGCTCGCGGTTTGGCCAAAGATTGCAGATTTTCGATCGTTGTTGGGCTACAAACAGCGTTTCGGAGAAGGAAGGGATCGATCGGAGAAGGAATTGTGGGATGGATGGACAAGAGAATCGACAGGGAGGGGGCGGAGTTCCACGTGGCGACAGCAGGGTGAAAGAAATAATCTCGGTTAAAATTAATTATTATTCCTTTTATTTTCCATATTCTTTGTGGGACCCACTTAATCCAACCAATACAGCGGCGTGTAAACGTACGATTGGAAGTGGGTAAACAACAAACTTCCGTAACATTTGCTTTTTCTTTTAAAAAGCAAAAGCAGTAAATGATGATGAAATTTTTACATGCACATTTTTATTAGGCAATCGTAAGTGACAGTTGATATTGTCATCTGGCCTCTGATACAATTTTAATTTAAATTTTGTAATCTTTTCGTATAATTCTCTTTTCTTTCTCACATATAAATCTCTTGCTTGTATATGAGATGATGCTGATTTTTTAAAAATAATTATTCATGATGCTATTTTAAAAAAATATAATTATGCGTATAATTATTTTCAAAATAGTACCATGAAGTGTTTTTTTTTAAATAGTTATACATATAGCTATTTTGTTTGAAAACAACTATTCGTATAACTGTTTTTTTTTAAGAAAAAACATTGTGTATATAGCTATTTTTTTTTTAATAGCTATAAAAAATAGCACCATGTATAGTTATTTTTTTTAAAATAATTACACGTTGTAGCTATTTGGTGTTGATCTTTAAAGATCAACTCTACAATAGAGTTAGTTTGTCATTGTGGAGCTAATTTTTAAAAACCAACTCCACATTACATGCAGGAGAGAGAAGAGAGAGAGAAAGAGAGATTGAAAATTTTGAATCAATGTTGTGTCGGATGGCCACATCGGTTGTCGCCCACAATCGGCCATATAAGGATGTGCAGGTTTATATGTGTGTGTGTGTTAGTCTGCACACCCACTGTGCTTACTCATGGTGGGCTACACTCAGTCACTCACAGGTAGGACGCTTGGACCACCCATATATATACATCTTTTCCTCACCGAAGCCCTAGCCCTCTCTCGCCCTCGCGATTCTCCTTGCCATGACGAGCTCTCAAAGGCACCCTCCCTCGGAAAACGAGCTCTCGTTCTCCCCACCCACCTGCGAATCTCAACCCTCTCTTGTCGTGCCCTCCCTTGCCATGCTTGAAGCTCCTTGCTGTTGGTGTCTCAAGTTAGTTTTAATATGATCAACCAACTTATGTTAGGTCTGTTGGAAATCGTGCTCCCGGAATCTCATAG
>JBAMIB010043716.1:0-15747 GCA_037177415.1 Kaempferia rotunda
CTGGAATAATTAGCCCTAAAACATCTTAGGGAAGCCACCAATACCTTAATAATATTTCGGATTGATTGCATCCTCCTAATCGGCCACACCCATATTATGTTCGCATCATGATGAACCCTTGATGAAAACTTAAATTCATTTTGAATTTTGGATTTGTAGTTGGCTCATTTTAGGGGTCAAGGTTTGGTAACTTTTAATTTGGTAGTAATAGCTTTTAATTTGGGTAATTTTTCAATTTTTGTGAGATAGTCATCACTCTTTGGTTCATTAATTTTGTCCCAAATTTCTATTTAATTCAAGGATTCAATATTGATGTTGCACCAAATGGCACTAGAGTCAAATTCCTATTTCAGTTTTTAATACTTCACCGTCTACAATTCTACATGTTAACAAACATGAAATAAGTTATGAGCTCATATGAAAATATGAAAAATATAAGAATTTGTTTGTAATATTGGATATTCATAATAATACCTATATATATAGGTAAAGGAGGCTACCTATGATTGTGCTGGAATAATTAGCCCGAAAACATCTTAGGGAAGCCACCAATACCTTAATAATATTCCGGATTGATTGCATCCTCCTAATCAGCCACACCCATTTTATGTTTGCATCATGATGAGCCCTTGATGTAAGCAATGAATTAATTTCTTTTTGAATTTTGAATTTGTAGTTGGCTCATTTTAGGTGTCAAGGTTTGGTAACTTTTAATTTGATAATGTTAGCTTTTAATTTGGGTAATTTTTCAATTTTTGTGAGAGATAGTCATCAGTCTTTGGTTCATTAATTTTGTCCCAAATTTCTATGTAATTCAAGGATTCAATTTTGATGTAGCACCAAATGGCACTAGAGTCAAATTCCTATTTCAGTTTTTAATACTTCACCATCTACAACCTCTAAATTTTCCTCAAAAATCCACTATCCTATAAAATTCCAACAACCACAACCTCCTTCAGAAAACATATTCCCCTCGTCAAGTTTCTAACCACTAGAGGATGACCTACTCATCCCATCATCTATAGCCTCACATCTTCAACCAAATAATACATAACATCTACTCTATCACCAAGCCCTAACCACTCTTAGTTGTGTTGCATTTCACATGATAACCCACAACACACATGCATTATACTTCGCACATCTATGCCAATGCCCAATGGTCGATCAGTGACATATGGCATTCCAACCAATGCACCTCACCCAACAACAATGAATCAAGGTGAACTTGCTTAAATCTGCATTGACGCCTCTTGTCTCTGACCACCGTGATCACGATGGTCCCATTTTTGATATGTTGCTTTCCCTTAGTCCCCTTCGTGATATGTTGCTTTCCCTTAGTCCCTAGGTGCACCCTCTACCTTCTGTTGTCCACATATAGTCTACTGCATGCAATATACAACCCAATGACGGGGTTCATGACTTCCATGACGAGATGAAAAAACTAATCCTAACTTGATTAATCTAAGGTTCTTATTGAAAAAAAGATCATCTACTACATAGTGATCTGATAAAAGGTCCGACACAGTTGATCTTGCAAGGGCAAATCCACAAAATTTTACTAGTTTCCTAAGAAAAATCTCCTCTCGTTAGCTTGTCAAGATTTGAATTTGGTAACCACTTTGATATTGAAAAAGGCTCGCATTGATCCCAATATAAATACATTTCCTCCTTTTGAAGGTCATTTTTGTTTATTTAGTTGGTAAATTTAAATTCCTACTTTTACTTAATTTTTTTTACAATTCTATTGTATATCACCATATAAATATCTCCTTAGTTTGATCATCAGCTATAAAAATAAACCAAAATACCATCGCACCCACAGCCCTTTGCTAACACCTTAGTTTATTTTTCATTAATATATTTTCAATATTTGTTGCATTTTGTTATTTTATAATAAATTTATGATATATTAGAGTCAGCGTGATGCAAAGAAATGTTTGAACTGTGAGGACCTACTAGATAGTTCACTCCAACTAAAGGAGAGGGGGTGATTGGGTGAATATCTCGGGCACAACAAACACAACAAAGATTAGTGGTGTACGTGCTACTGTGGTTTTAGTCATGTCAAGTATATCAAAGAGGAAATAAAGAAAATATATACAATATAATTCTAACATGTTTATGCAATGTGGTTCAGAGAGTTGCACCTACTACATGGACTATGACGCTTCCCGTGCATCACCCACCTCACATTAATCCACTATCATCGCTTCTATTAACAATGGGGCAGCCTCCACATAATCAACCAATTTTTTATAATAAGATCTATCTTAAAGATAATAAAATGTTAAGCTAAAAGAGGATATTACAAATATCTTAAGTTAAAAAGCTTATCTAAATCAAAAATCAAAATCTTGAGTGATGAGTTTTTTGCCATAGATTTAGGGGAATTGCATGTGGTGACTAAGGCAGATTGGTTGTGGAAGGAGGAAGGACATAGAAGGAGTTCTATTCGGAATGGTACAAATTTGACATTATCTTTTATGGGCATAAGGTAAAAATAAATAAATAAATAAATAACATTATCTCAATTTATATTACCTTGTGTTGTAACATGCCAGGGGTGCTAAGTGTTGACATAACACAATATCTTAGTGATCAAGTTTTGGTAATTTATCAACTGTGCAGCCTGGTATGGTATGAGAATTCAAACCACTATCTAAGTAGTAATCAAATTTCATATACAACATCGGGGGAAAGTGCAAGTCATGTCTTGTTCCAAGGTAACAAGGCGCAATGATAAGGATACTGAATTTACACTACCACTTACACCTTTCTAATGGCATCTAGGCAATATATTGCCCATAATTTTCAAAATAGGAAAAGTTAAGCACCTGGTTTCTCTCTCTCCCCTGCTTCTTTAAAAAGAAGTGCTGCCTGAAAGTAAAAATTATAAGAAAATAATAATTCAGAGGTATCTGAAGTACAATCACTGTGTAGCAAAAACCATACCCTTATCACTTGAGCATGTGCTCTGGTTTTCCTCCTTAATTTCTCCTTTTCTTCCTCCTTCTTCAAATCTAAAGTATATCTGAACCGCCTGGAAGCATTTAGCACAAGTGCTGCTTGCTGTACATCGCCAACATAACAGTTTTAAAGTTTTTCATTATTTTATTGTTAAAAGAAACATAAATATTGTGGTAGTACTATGATTATGTTAAGAGAACCAGAGAGAGAGAATTTGAAACAGCCATAATTAAAGAAAATTATGGTTGTTATTCTCTGATTGGTGAATAAAATTTTATCTAGCATTATTTATTGTTGTTGGATCTAATCCACGTAATACACTTGCTTCTAGAACAGTGTTTCTAGAACAGGTATCACAATTAAATGGTTAAATTCCCAAATTAATACCCAACTGAAATAGATGAAGATAATAAATGTAAAAAAAAACAAAAGTGGAATCAGAATACTGTCAGATCTTATAGCACTTAACCTTTACTGAAGGAATGCCCAGAAAGAAGGACTTCAGTTGACTAATACTGATCCAATCCCAACTACAGTTGGCACAGACAAGTAAGTTTGTTTGCAAAATCAGTGCTTATTCTTGTACCTCAAATTCAGATCTAAAGTATCCATTGACTATTTGACCTATCCAATACTAGGTAATGTTCTGAAAAGTGATAACTTGACCAGCTGCTGATTAAACAGCTTAAACGAGGAATACAAACCCAATCTCTTTTTTCCTTTTCCTTTTCTTTTTCTTTTCTTTTATTTTTTATTTATTTTATTTTTTTTCTTTCAACCCTATATTTTTAAATCCTACATGGTACCAGAACCCCTTTCTAAGGCTAAGATTATCACAAGTATTCCACTTAGAAATGGCCACCACCTGGGCTCACCCACTGGCTGGATCCGGTCCAACCCAAAACCGTAACCAGATCAACAAGCCAGTTACCCATTGACTAGCCTACATTTAATAGTGAACCGGCGGTTCAGATTGAATTGCCAGTTCAACTGGTAGTTAACCACTGGTTGGTTTATATATTTTTTAATTGGTTTAAATTTTTTACAACAAAAGCCTCGTACATTTTAATGATATAATGTTGCGATCCAGTATAAGCCAACTCTTTTGCTTTAATTTTTCAATATGGGACTATTTCACTTTCTATCAAAGTCAAATTTTCAGCAGAATTTTCTATTGTGAGACTATTCCACCTTTAAATCATTAAATGTATTAATCCCATTTAACTCCCTTAATAGGTCACTCATTAACTTTTTTTTAATCCATTCAACACCAAACTTATTGAGTTTAACGAGATCATTTAACTTTTATAATATATTTAATAATAATTTATTAAGAGATATAATTTATTCAACTGTGAGTTGGCGCGCACATAGTGTGACACAAGTTTCTGGCTACACCGGAGGCGGCGCCAGACACTTTTGGTGTCGCCAGAAATTAAAATTATGATTTATTTAATTCAAACAATTCCCAACTAAATGTGATATTTCGAAAAAAACTTTCAAGAACCCTAATTAAATTATCCCAATAAAATATATTTAAAAAATATTTGAAATTTAAAAATATATATATATTAATTTTATTAATTAATATTTTGTAATTGTTTTTACTGTTTTAAATTTCATTTAAAAATTCTAATAAATCAAATTGATATTCTAATATTTTTTTTTTATTTTTTTAACCGTTTGAATATTTATTTGATATTCTAATATTTTTCTATTATTTTAAACATATATTATTTAAATTAATAATTAATTAAATTATTTATTTATATAATTATTATATATAAAATAGCATCTTTGTAATAATTTATATAATTATGATTATTTAATGTGAGCGCCGAAAAACTATAGAGTTAACTTAAACAGAATATTACGAGAATAAATACTTCCATCTGATTCATGTCACTCCTTTTTGTATTATTAATGTAATATATTATGATATATCAATTTTAATTTGATAGATCAATTTTCTTTAAAAAATATATATATTTAATTATATTTTCTAACAATATTAAGTTGTTTAATAATGGAGAACTTATATATATAATTAATCTAAAGTTATTTTAAAATTATACACAATAATCATATTTATCTAATAATTACTATATATAAATTAAAAAAAACTGAAACCGTATCGACATGATACGATACCAAAACTGTATCGTTCCGGTCTGGAACCGACACCTCGGCATGGATCAAAATTTTAAACCTTGGTGAAGACTATCATCGAACATATAAAATTGATCGAAAGATATAACTTAATTATGTGATTTAAATGCATCATCACACTAAAATATAACAATATTAATATTAGATTAAAAAATTATTGGTATCAAGTTCAAGACTAAATGACACTAAAGTTGCAAAAAAATATATATATATAATAATAATAATAATAATAATAATAAATGAAATATAACTTCCCGAGGATAAAGTAGAAAATTTTGGTACTGAAGGAACTACAAACTACTATATGGGCTTCAATTCTCTACCCTAGGGGGATAGGTAAGCTACTTAAATAAGTTCACACCTTTTTATTTTTAAATTTTTTCATATTTATAAATTTTTAAACTTTAAAAAAAATGTAAATAATAATCATGAACCGACGTGAACCATTGAATCAAACTATAACTGACATTTTCAAACCATGAACTATAAACGCCTTTAAAGGTTAAGGGTAAAGATTTCCCGAACCGCTGATTCCGAACCGTCGAACCGGCGGTCTACCGCCACCTCCCCTCATAATTGGCTTTTTATGATTCCATCTTAATAGAGGTGTGATTCCCTGTCTTTCCTACCTTTTTCAACTTCGCTTGACATTCAAGGCACGTAAAATTAATCCCATACAGTGATTCCTCACACTCATATCCAGTGCACACCGAGTTCTTCCACATACTCACATAGAGATTTTTCATACATGTGTCTAGTGAACAATTAGTTCTCACACAAATCGCTGGTTTGCGACCTTGCAAACTCACCTATAAGATTGGAGCCTTCTAACATCCACACACAATTGGAGGCACACAGCATTCCTCCTTGCCATCACAATGTCGTGTAGGATATGGCTTCCTTTGCAAAGCACCAGAAGTTGCACCTCTATAAAGCTCCAGAAGCTACAAATCAAGAACTTCAGAAACAAAGGACTGGGTCAGCAGCATCCTCCACTGGTACCTCAGCTGGATTTGCTTCTGCAAATGCAACTTTGTCAAATCAGCATGCAGTTTCTTCCAGCATATCCAGCTGTAGTTCCTCCACATGTTGCAAGTTGCAACACTTAGGGGTGGTAATTTGTGTTGTGCAACAGTTAGGGGTGGTGACTGCCATCACACAGCAACATTTTTGCCAGTAACCATGTCAGTATGAATTCATTGAGACGCACTGATGCAGTACTCGCTTTGCAACTTTTGTAATTTGTTGTATTTTAACAACTCATTCTGCAAATAACGAATCCAATGTTCATGGTATCCCAAACCTTCTACCAGTAAAGAACAACCCATACCTCGGTTGCTAAGACTGTATAGTGGCATGGTGTGTTGGTGTAATGGAATTCCAGTTTTCTGACCAAATGCACACTAGTAATTTCCTACATTTAGTCCTATTAGTGGTTTCGAATCAGTAGTTGTCCGGCATGTCATCAATCAGCAATAACCTTACAATTTTTTAGGATATTTATCTAGACTCCAACTTATGCTACTTTCACCACAACCATAAATTGCATCTGGAATTCCATTACTCCATGCACTTCTCATTCCAAAACTAAGCCAGGAGCTTCGTGAAAACACTGAACTCAAAGCTTTTATGGCATCAATTCCTCCCATCGAACAAGGAATTAATGATAATAAGTAAGATCAAGGAATAAGTCTCAGACATAGATAACCACCAGTAGATCTAAACGAGCTGTAAGAGTTGTTGAGGAAACAGACCCTCCATCGCCTGAGGCGTTCCACCGGCGCATTCTTCGGCGGGATGACGAAGGTGTCGTCGTACTCCATCTCCTCGCCAGCAGCGGCTCCACTCTCCTCGTCGCGAGGCCGATGCGTCGATCGGCGGGGCGAGCAGGACTTGGGCGAGGCGTTGTCCATGCTGTCGCAGGAGAGATGACACCCGGTGCGTCCGGACCTGGGAGATCTAATGAGCATCAATCGCGAGTCGAACGGGAAAGGAGAGAGGGGAAATAAGGCGAGAAAAGGCAGCGGTATCGATGCCCTCCTTCCTCCATGGACAAGCAAACCGAGATCCCCTACCTTTCCGCTGGAGATCGAAGGACGCGTGAGGCGCCTGAAAGCGGAATAAATTCCGAGAGACGGAGAGAGAGACAGTGGAGGAAGGACGAAGGAGCCTTCCTCGTTGCTTCCTCCTCTGCTTGACTGGTAAGGGTTTTTATTTATAGCTCCTGCTTTACATGGTGGGATAGTCCGTAGAACTGAGTAAAGGAAGTTTCCAGGTAATTTCGCAGCTACCCTTATAATTAAATAAGATAGTAAAGTGGAAACTTGCATGTAGGCCCTTTAAACTCAGTTTCGTACAATTACAAACCAGTTCACCAATAAGTGCAATTTACCGGATGGTACCTCGTCAGTCATGTATTTCGGCTATATGAAATTTAACAACAACAACAACTTAAATTCTATGGGTAAAATGAGAAAAAGCGAGGCCTAAATTTGGGAAATCAGAGGCACAAACTAGTAAAATTTTAAAAATAACGACTGTAATAATAAAAATATTAAAATAATTTATTATTATTATTATTATTAACTATTTTTTAATCTTCTTTTTTTTCCAATATAATTTATATATTTATTATAATTTTATAATACACAATTAAACTATTTATTAATCATTTATATATACAGCATCCTGCTACGTTATAGATTTAAATTTTTTTTAATAAATATTTCCTTTCAAAAATAACATTATACCCCTTGAGATTAAATTGTTATTATCTTAAACATTATAATCTAAGAGAAAAGTCAATCTTAGAAGAAAAATTTTATTGACTAAAATTCACAATAACTCAACTCTTAAATTTTAAAATCTTAACCTTAAATATATATAATATACTATATAGATAGTTAAATTTGTTTATCTTGAACGCTATAATGAGCCGCTAATTATTTATCTTTAATAATATAATCCAAAAGGTAAACTTTAACCTTAGAGAAAAAAAATCTTATTGACTTAAACTCATTATAACTCAACTCATAAATCCTAAAATCTTAAACCTTAAATACATATAATATACCTCCAACAAAATTATAAAAAAAACCTTACTTTATGAATCTAGGACAATCCAAGTGTCTGTATTTCAAACGTCTTGGGTCCGCACAGGCACGCAACAACAAATCCGCAGTCTAGCAATTTCGTATGTGTATGTGTGTATATATATGGATCTGTTACCTATATAACACCTTGTGGATGTCTATCATGAATGACTCTCATGTGCAAATAGGTCAGAGCGGCCCAAGATGCAAGGGTCACCTTGGTGGGTGTGTGGGTGACCATACTAGTTGAGAAATGGTTGAGTTGACGAAAAAGAATTGTTAAAATGGTCATGGATAAAAGTACGATGGTTGTGATTGTCCAAAGTTGTTAATAGTTGAAATCTCTCAGTAAGATGCATCCGCTTGGATAAATTACATGACTACTAGGTCAAGCGGGTTTGCCCAAACCGAATTGAAGAAGTTCCAACCGTGCATCCGAATGCCTCAGAAAATAAATATGTGAAAAGAAACATATAAAAATAATTTTTTTACTCTAAATATTCTTGTGAGTGGGCTTATAGTTGAATTTATGATTTCTTCTACTATATTTTACTATTTTTCAGCACAAAGTCAAATTCTGCAAGATTAATTCAAGTTATGAATATTTCAACCACGTCAGTGTTCATAATATGTTTTGAAACATTTTCAAATTATTTGAATTTATTTTAACAAAACTGGTAAAATGCAGGGGCTAAGTGAAAAGTATCACCAGAGCTTCATGAATCACCTGGTGATCAGTAAATTAACGAAGTCGGCACTTTTAAGCTGCCACCCAAGGAATATTGTTTTGTTGTTTCTGAAGCCGGGAATAAAGGCAGCATCTATAATATTTTATTGATAATAAATTAGGTATATATAAAATATTAGGTAAATTTTAAAAAAAAAAATCTCCTAATTATTAAAATTATCAAATGAACACCTCTTACTTTAAAAAAAAATAAAATAACATTTTAAAATATTTTTGATCATAAAATATTTTTATTTCAATCCTAATGTAGCAATTCAATTAAAAATATTATACATAAGGTATTTTTTTATTAAAAAAACTCTTTGCTTAAATTGTTCTAACAACTATTAAATAATTATTATAACAATTTCATGATTATTTATTTAAAATATCAATCAAATTTAAACAGCCAAATTAAATAAATATATATATATAATTTATTTTAACACATTACACAGTTATGAACTTATGATATAATGAATTACTACATGTTTAACACCTGCTATAGCAGTAATAAAATAAAAATATAATAAAATATTCTTTTATCTTAGAGACCATGCTAAGCTTTCTTTAATGAAAAATAACAGCATTTATTAGGGCTCGCAGTAGAATGCATAACAGTATTTCTCCCCAGAAGAATCTGAAACAAACCTCCCAAAAAATAAATTGGATTAACTTAATTAAATTAATAGTATGATCGTAAACGAGTCAAACCAAGTTGTTAAATTCAAATTTATTTTATTATTTAAAATGTTTACATTTTAAACTTATTATTTGATTATTAATTATTAAATATAATAATACAACCTTATTTATTCATTTAAATTTTTTTATTTATTTAGTAGGTTTTTATGGATCAATATTATTCATAAACATTTACATATAGATTCGATTCATTTAGTTTAATAAATTATTTAAATTTATTTATTTAATTAATTATATATATATTGAATGAACATTTATCAAATCAATAACTAAACTTGTTCAGTTCATTTACAACCATAATAATCAGGGACAATTCCACACGAATTAAATGCTGACAAAGTAGAAAATTTTCATTTCCCATGGAATTTATTGCGTGTTACAAATGAAGGAATAGTTCTCACGCAGACTACCATTTATAGAAAGCACACAAGAGAAAGACATCACTCACAACTGATTCCTTAAGTTCTCAACACGCAGAAATGGAACCAATCTCCTAATCATGCAACAATAATCTCCTTCATGTCCTTGGAAAATAAACATTTACAACAAATAAAACTGCAGCTAATGATCTCATCTGCAAGCTAGAATACCATAAAATTAACTCAAAGTAGTACATACACGTCGAAAAGCATTAGCCTCTTCTAGTCTCTTCTTCGTTCATGTGCTGTCACTCGCTCCATGAGCATTGGTTGTAAATGGGTAGCAAAGTTGAAGAGATTCTGATTGAAATAGTGCTGATTCTACCACACAAATAAGCATTTCTCTAGCTGGATTGTAGATAATGATTTAGCTCCCGTAAAATAGTCCCGCACTTCATTCGGTGATGTCGAAAGTTGCCCCTTCTGTGGGTTCTGGCAAAGCATTTGGAATTGCTGGAGATGGGTTTTTGGAAAGATCCCTCATCGTGCCCTGAAGACAGTAACATGATTTAGCATTGATCATGCTTCGAGTCATGTTCATTTCATATAAATACCGGACTAATGCTTCAAAATAAACTTTCCAATAAAGATATTGAGAGCTTGAGTTTCAGTGATCAAACTACCAAATAGCAATGATTACTAGAGCTACAAGTGTTCATTATGCAGAATGAGACTTTGTTTTCCTAAGCTATATGGCATTGCTTTAAGACTAGTTCTAGATGATTCGCAGTACTTGTTTAACCCTATAACAGAAGGAAGATACACTCACTACTTGTACCAGGCTATCAACAATTAGTTAAGATTAAAGAAGAGTACTTGATTACATGGACTACATATATTCATCAGCATTATTTACTCCGAAGTGAAAGACAAAAGTGTTTCATCAAACAAAGTAAATGTGAGTTCAAAATTTAAGAGGATTAACATTTTCCAAATGTTTCCTACCTTGTTTGCCCAAACAAGTCCACATGCATTGCACAAGGTCCGTGGTCCATCAGGTCCGCGGCGCATCATCGGAGTAGAATGTGCACTGATACCACAGTGATGACATCTGTGTAAACACGTAGCCAATATCAGATCTTCAAATTCAAAACAATTAGTCAGTATAACATATAAGAAAATTTTATTTGGATGTTCATTATCCTGAAGACGTAGAATTTTAATGAAGATGTTTGATACTTGATTTTTTCAGTAAACTGAACAAAAATTCAGTTACCTTCCAATCTCGTTCCTTTACATGCTCATCACCCAAAAAAACATCTTGCAATCATTACGACTACCTTCTAAAGTAACTTGAATCCTAAAAATGTCAAGTTTTTCCCCATTAAAAAAATTCATTAATTATTTCCAAAGCTTACGCAGATGCCCCTGGAATCTTATTCTCTGGCGAACCAGATTCTTGGTTTGCACCAGTAGCATCACCCATGGAACAGTCAGCTTTAGATTTTGATGATGTAAATTGACCCTTATTTCGCTGCATCCTGTATCAAAGACAAAAAAAAATTAAATTTGAAATGGAAAAGGATAGGTAAGAAAAATAGACAGAAAGAAATGTCTTCAAAAAAATAATTGTAAGTAATAATATTTTAATTTTAACATGTGTTGTCCATATACAAGTAGGTGAGAGGTTTCACATCATCAATCTATAGATGCACCTGTTATATATCCAGATAATAAAATGTACATCATCCAACAAAGAATTGCATGAAGACACGGTGGCTCTGACATGGAAAAATCAGATAATAGTCACAAGATATTAAGACAAGCAGTTAAGCTTGTATTTAACATGCCATGTTCATAGAATTCTTGTTTCCCATGTGAACGTGGATACTTGTCAAACTATTGATCAGAATGTGCCCACATCACCTCAGCCAATCCTACAAAGAACTTTGTAATCCATGATTGATTTGCAAGAGGATACTAAGAGGTACCGAAAAGCGACAGATGGAGTGGGTTGTAACAAAAAGCAAGAAAATGAACAATGATCTTTACATTCCTAAACTGAAATATCTACACCTCTAGCAATAAATAACATTGTGCAAAATTCTTTGGTTGAAGGTGGAAATTTTATACAGGTTATGTTTTCCAAAAGATTGGTCCGGTCCGCAGGAAAAAAACTGAGGTAGCCCATAGTATCTTAGTCTGCCTAATCATTGTCAATGGAGAAGTAACAATTGTCACTGACACTACGACGCATGATACTGCTAAAAGAGCTCAATATGGCAGGTGCCTAGTATGAGATATTGAAAGATTGAAAGAATCAGAATATGTGAAGAATTCAGGCAGACCCACCAACAGATAAAACAATGTTCCACTTTCAACAGTTAGAAATCAAAATAGAATCTCAAACCATATTTCTTTTAGCTTCACAACATCTCACATTGTCCATTATCACCTATGACAATATGATTCCTTGCCTCTCAACAGTAAATTTTTCTCATGGTGATACTTGTCAAAAAAAGAGTAACCATTTATAAACAAATTAAGATCGTTTCTTACAAAAATTTGAACCTAGACGAAGCAATTAGGCACATCCAAAATCAAAAGCACTAGTGAAAATTTCAAGCCTACTAGTGTAAGCTTACAAGAGCAATATAAGGTATTAAATTTCCAAGGTCCAAATTGACTGGGGCACCTTAATCTCATCCTCTGCCTTTTCATAATGTACGACTGCAGGGAAAATTGAACTTGGATTGAGCTCTCCATCTTTCCCTTTATACAAGAATTTCCTGCCCGATCAAGGAGGTTTGATATAGCAACTTAATTCATTGTTTCTTTCTCAAACCTTTTGAGTTTTGAGGAAGCAGAAATGTTTAACTGCTCACGTTTTGCAACTTTCCGACTATTTAATAAGAACTGAAAAGAAACTGAGCTAGACAAACATGTCGTTTACTCTTTTACAAGTGCCTTTGAGCTTTCACTTAATTACACAACCATCAGAAACTAATTATGAGAAAATAATTGTGCTGATATCAATAATATCCACTAGCATGCAGAAAAATGGATTACAAAGTCAGAAATAGGAATGCAATGCCATATTGATTGGTGTTCCCATCAAACTGATTATTAAAATGCCAAAATGACTACAAGCATGTTAAAAGCAATATTGAAATGGTAATGTGCAGATTACGTAATCACTAGAGGAATGATTTTAAATGATGCACTCTCCTACCTTGAGGCCACTTCTTTGCGGACAGTATAACGTATTTTCTTCTCAAAGTTCCGCTCTTTTCTCTTTTCTCGGAACCGCATTAAGGATGCAAGTCTATGAGGTATATCTCCACGCTGCCACATATCAAAAACCCCTGAGGTCATTAATGCGTCAAAAGTAAATTGGCATGTGGTTATGTTTAATAATACCTTGGTTGGGATAGTGGATGGTGGGAAAGCATTTGATCCAGTCTGCATCTCACGACCTCCCAGTAACAAGAGCACAGCCTGAACCTACAATGCAGCAAAATAGACTTTTTAGGAGTGCAGCAACTAAATCGAGTGCTAGATGGTGAACAAAAACCAACCTTTTCGGGAGAAACAGAATCAAAAACGTATACTTCGCCCTGGAATGAGAGAGTGAGCTGATTCCCACCTGCCTGAACAGGTCCTAGAGCCTGAGTATCACCCAGATGACTCGGACCAGAAGGTCCTTCTGTCTCCATCTCCCCGTTCTCAACTGCTCCTACGCCTTCCTCCTCCATCCCGTGGCTACCGCTGCTGCAGTCCGCTTCTTCGTACTGCTGCAATGCCAGAGCATCCGCGGCGGCAATCAACTCCCCGGTCCCGCCTACTGCGTTAGACTCATCAACGTGGGAAGGGAGCGACACGCCGGTCAGCACCTGGTGGCCGGCCGACATGTTGTGGATGTGGTGGCCCGGAAAGCTCTCGACGCCGGACGGGTTTACGCCATCGAGTGGGATGGGGTTTCCACTCATCCCTGGCAGCCAAGATCTCGCGAGAGCGCTCGAATTCTCCAAGCCTCATAAATATCAGACAAAAAATCAGGTAGAGAACGAAAACAACTCAAGTCGAACAAGAAACAAAATTGAAAAAGGAAAAAACAGCAAAAGGAAAAATACGAGCTCTCGGAACGCTTGCGATCGATCCGAAGGCAAATCGCCACC
Source organism: Kaempferia rotunda (assembly GCA_037177415.1). Taxonomy (NCBI): domain Eukaryota; kingdom Viridiplantae; phylum Streptophyta; class Magnoliopsida; order Zingiberales; family Zingiberaceae; genus Kaempferia; species Kaempferia rotunda. The sequence goes on from JBAMIB010043716.1 coordinate 14,201, forward strand.
AATGGATCAAATCCACGAACGAGGAAACCCTAGAAGGAGAGAAGGCAGCAAGGTAAGGGGATAAATTTAACGTGCGATTGTTAACATGGATGAAATTATGCGGTCGCAGAAAAAAGGACATTTTTTTCTTTTTAATTTACTGATTTACATAACTCCTTATTTGCCTTTTTTTTTTAATCAAAACAGCACCCCAAATTTTAGAATCGTTAGAATTCTTTTTTAAAAAATTAATAATCAAAAGGCATCCAATAGAATTTTTTATATCTAAAAACTTTTTATTCAAATGAAAAATAATATATATATATATATATTATAACAATCATTAATTAACTATTATAACAATAATATAATGATTAAGCCCATGGTAACAGTTCAAAGTCATAATCAAATAATCTAAGATTTCATATTTAAATTAAATATATACATATATAATGATTAAAAATGTTTAAATAATTTTATTTAAATTTAAATAGTTGTAATTAAATTAATGAAAACTATATATAAAGTTGTTCAAATTATATATTTTTCAATTGAGTCTATTTATTTGTACACATGTTTGTAAAATTAGTATTCTTGTAGAAAATTTTTATGAATTAGATCAGTCACCTTTAAAATTAATCGTTAAAAAAATGAGAGGCTTGGATTATATATATATATATATATAATTTAGCAGGTTAAGATAGTTTTAATTAAATTAATAAAACAAATTAGATAAAGATGTTCAAATTATAGATTTTTCATGTGAATCTATTTATTTGTGCCCGTGTTTGTAAAATTGGGATCCTGGATTGTAGGATTATTGGGAGCACCAAATTGATCAGTGCGGGATTATTTTTTATAGTGAATTCGGAGTATGATTGGTGGGATCGTAACAAGTTTGATAAGATCAGAGTAAAATTGATACAAGTTTTGATAAACTATAACTTTTGACTCGAATTAAATCATAAGACATGTAATATATTAAATTGAAGTATGTTCAGAGATCTATAGTTGATCGTATAACCATCTACTTTCAAACTAAAAAAATATCATTTAAAATATTTTCTAAGGAGAGAAAGATACTTGTTTTTTTTACTATCTTTAAACTATTTTACAATTTAGAGCAATTTAATCTTTTAAGAGTTAGAGTTAGAGTTAGAATTATGAGACCGTTTAAACATCTATTTAATTGTTTTTTAGTTCATTTTAAATCAATAATATTTTATCATTTTATCTTCCAAAATGATGAGTTTTCTTATGCTTATTGCTTGGTATCATGTGAAATCAACCGTTTTTAAAAGATTATTTATGATGTTAGTGTTTGAATTAAAGTTTCAATAGTTTATTCTGCGTCAGCTGCTTTGTTAACCTTTAAACCAAATTATCTGCCCTCAGGGCGTAGCACAAGCGCTGGCCGTATGATATATGCTGGCAAACCGCCAGGGGTCGATTACCAGGAACTGATGACCTGGGCTAAACCCCGACATGCGCTTGACGCTTGTGTACATGCATTTACCTCCCTCCATATCCGTGGAGTCGGCTCTAGGGGGACCGCTAATATGGCGGTT
>JBAMIB010044020.1:0-15740 GCA_037177415.1 Kaempferia rotunda
CCCGCCCCAATTCGGGTTTTCCCCGCGGGGCCCCGAACCCGCGGGGAAAATTGCCATCCCTCCTCGCCATCTGGAAGCTCTCCGGCCAGAAGCGCCCTCAGAGCCGGCCGGAGGAGTGGGCCGCAGAGGAGACGACGAAGCAGCCCGGGAATCCAACAATGCTCGACCCATTTGAACCTTCGCCTCCACCGATCCACTCGCATTTGCGAGAACACTCTCCTGAAATCCCCGGCAAGGAGGTCCCGCCTGCCGACCATGGTGACTCCTCCGAGCCATCGCTGGCAGCGGAATCAGTCGACGTCCCCGCGGATTCGTCGGAGATAGGGGCCGAAGAGACCGAGGACGAGCCAATGGAGGTCGAGTGGAAAGAAGAAACCGATGACTCGCCGCCGACCCAGGACGAGCTGAACCGACGATTCGAGGACTTCATCAAGAAGAACCACGAACAGATCCGGCTTCCTAGCAGCCAGTCGCTAGCAGTCTGACCTCGTATTATAGTAATTCACCCCACAAAATCCAAACTTTTGGTGAGCGTCGCATGCACGATTCAGTCGCCCAATGCAAGAGATTTTCGCTCTTCTTGTTCTCTGCACTGAACCTCTAAAATTTGCACCACCTACAATTTATCCAATGTGCATCCCCACAGTCTCATAGTCCACCACACTACCGATGGCAATGGCGTCTGACAGGCAAGTTAACTGTGGAAGATTTGGGCAGGCGTCCGGCAGCTTTCAGTCCCACCTTCTAGTCTTCTTCTGCTTGGTACTCGTACAGCTCACTGTTCTTATTGCGTCTATCCAATAGTGTTCGAGGTAGGAAAATCTACTCATTTCTGTAGTCCTTGTCGAGTAGATAAATCTTCTCCCATATAATATTGAGAGTGAAATAAAGTCAATGGAGTAATAATAGTAGTAGCCTTTGTTTAGTGAAGTCTAAAACTGCTGCATTTTGTTGTGCAGCTTAGCTGCAATTCAAACAAAGTGGCATGTCTGGTGGCCTGTTAAAGAGCATGAAAGCATCCCTCCGAGCATAGAGGTAGCTAGTAACCTACCTCCGCCCTTGGCCATGCAAGGGACTGGTGGTCGCTAGCAGCGTGGCCCTTTCACCTACCGCTCGATCTAAACGGAGCACAGGAGGGCCACTGACGTCGCATCACTAGAAAATGATCTCTGCGTCCTGTAACAACTTACAAGAGAGGCATCAATCTGCTTTCTTATTCACGTTAATAGTGTCAGCCACGGCACTCAAGAGCGACTAGGATCTGACTTCATCTAGTTTCGACTTTAAAATGATAATACCTCATATCTTAACCATCACACCCCCTTAAGGGACAAGGATCTCCTTTCTTAGAAGGATAAATTGGATGATAAATTATAGAAAATAACTATTTATATTAAGGGAAAAGATAAATATTTAAATAGTTTAATTTAGTAACTCATCCATCTTATATAAAGTTGAAGAAGTCCCTTATCCTTGACATGTCCGGTCATGCTTTCTTCTTTATCTTAATCATTGCACTAATGGCTAATAATTATTCATAATTTATTCTTCGTATTAACCTAGGAAAAAATTGATGAAAACACCGAAACGAATGAATCATCTTTTGTCACACTATAAAATGATGAACTATTTTACATCGACTACTAACTGATTAATAAAAAATAATTCATTATACCACCAAAATAACTGTCATTTAATCGCTAAGATCTAAATTAAATACATAAATATATTTTTAAGGACGTTTTGGAAAATGAAGACCTTTGAAAGGTTATATTAGAAAAGGGACTATAAATAAGATCATTTCACCTCTTCTTTCTCAACAATCATATCTAACTTGAAAATCTATTGCAAAAGTCCAAATATTCTGTTATTTTCAAAACCCCACTAATTTCCTATTTTTCTAAAACATCCTATCAGTGAATCCTCACAAAGTCACTGCTCAAAATCTCGTTATCTAAGTCGATTAAACCACATCGAACTCGACCATCAAACCTCGCTGCAGTTGAACATGGATCGTCAACAATAGGGAATAAGCAAGAGTTATGCATAGTGTACACAATACCCACTCAACAACTAACCAACTTTACACAATCATTTTCAAAGAAGCGGGGACAAAAGTTGTCCACGAAGTCATTTTGGCAAACAAGAGTAATCCATGTTAAAACAAGACTTTTTTTTTCTTATAAAAAACTCACGATCGGCTGAAAAATAACAAAAGGAGTGAAACCGTACTGCCCCTCTAGAGTGGCTTCCCACCGTCTAAAAGAGTCGTAAATCACAAGAAACTTTACCTCGTAGTAATAGCGCATGTAACGAGTAACGAGGGACTGAGACAATAAGTAGAACATTCCAAACTCACTAAGAATCGATCCAAACATATTGGCAATAATACCCTTATATGAACTTATTAAAAAAAATTCACTATCGAAATTACTATAGTTTCACATATTCTTATCAAAAAAATGTCTAATAAGAATATTTGTAAACTAAAAGGGAGCACATTGAGTTTGTCTTAAAATAAATATCATAAAATTAATCATTAATTAATAGTATCGCCAAATAAAGTTGGTGATACTTAAGCTAACTTTGCTCTTGCAATTTTCTAACCATCAAAGGTCTAGAGGTATCGAATGGGTCAGGCCACCTATGGCCGAACCCTACTCAGCATGAAACTAGAGGATGCCCTAGCTCAACTCTGCATGAAACGACCTAGTTTATGCCTACAGCATCATGAGTTTAAACTGGGCAATATCTACACAAACAACGAGTTGAGAGCTTGGCCTACTCTGGATATAGTCCCAGTTTGATCCTGCTAAACAATTTTAAAATTAATCTATTAATATTAAATATAATCTCATTAAACATAACAGTCGAACCATGTTCAGTATAAGCACAACCCATTAACACCTCTAATCATGAACAGGCCGAGTATAATCACTTTCATGTAGATTCTAGCTATGGAACACAATTTCAAAATAGATGGAAGAACTCAAACAGATACCAGGGAATCAAATGCATTAAATCTTACTGTAAGAAAATCAAGTTGAAATATAAATTGCAGAATCTATCTAGATCCAGGAAGTTCCTTTTGACGGGCAAGATTCTCTGGCATAATCTTTATTCATTGTTTAGATTCACAAAGTACTCAACAACTTACCATGAATTTATTGTTTTACTTGCAGAAAGGAAACGAAGTCCAACATTGCACACATCAGCAATGTTTCAACTTAGCAACATAAATGCAAAACGTGGACCATGATTCAACAGAGAATTGTGTTCTGGGTATGCTTCGAAGGAGAATTGGGGTTGCTTTTTCCACTTGTGAAAAGAGCGAAAGAAGGTCAATCCGAATGTAGAATGCTAAGTTAGAAAATGTAATATTGTATGGTCAAAGTATCAGGCTAGAAGTGTTTGGAAGCAGGCTGATGCCATGGAAAGTTAATATGTCAGAGCATTCAATCTGTTACATTAGAACATCTAGCTAAAGCCGGAACAAATAAATCAAAAGCAATTCACTCAGTTACATTCAGGTTCTTGTTTCCAAAGTGACTCAATAATGTTAAGTTAAACATCAAGCTCATTGCCTGTGCTATATTTGGTGAGTTGTCAAGTGCCAGAGAAAATTGGAAAAACTAATTTCACTGAAGGGTTTGTGCAGGATGAATGACAATCTAGAAAATTAAAAGCAGCAAAGAAATAAGGGCTTTATACCAGGTTTGTAATGGGTCATCATATCTTCACTATGTGGGAGTCTGCTAATGAAGAGTTAAGGTCTTCTCTTGACTGAGATCGTCGACTCTGAAGTGTGGCCTGACCACGGCGAGGCGACCAGAATGATCCAAGTCCATTCCCAAATTGCATTTGGCCTAAACTACCAGATGAGTAATTATGGGTAGCAACCAAAGGAAGCACAGAAGCTTGACTGAGCTGAGTGTTGCTGCCCCCTAAGCCATGTCCCATGCCAAATGGATGCTGATCTGAACCTCCAGTTGTAGGACTAAGTGGTTCTTTTACTCTTCCATCACCTAGAAAAGTATAAAAGTAAACTGAGACATTCAAATTCTGGTTTCACATCCCTTTAGTCATGAAATTGAGTAATAGTTGTATATATAGACCACTTTGAACTTGAAACGAAACGAGTCTGGGTTTTTAGTTAAAATTTGAAATAACTCAAGGGTTAGTGCTATATTGCAGGATAAATACTACCAGGAAGAAAAGGTATCACTAGTCACTTCATCGTTTCTGACAACCAAAGTAGGGATATACACCAGGTATGCCTTAAAATAGCTAAAACCTAGGTCAAAACCAAAAAAATTGGTAGGATAATTAATTCTTCATTTCTAGTTTTCTACTAAGATGCAACAAATTTCACAAAAAAATAAACTTATAAATTTAATAATTCTTAGTACGTCAACAAAATTGGCACTCCCACAGCCATAGTAGAATGCTTAACCACATTAGTCTGGGCTTCAGGACTCCATATCTAAACCAAAGATTTATCAAATCTACTGAGGGTGTGATCAAGATCAATTTAGAACTCATATATGTAAAACCAAAGATCTCCCGAAGCAAATTTGAGAGAATGAGAACAAAAAAAAAAGATATTTTCAAGAACAAAATTATATCATAATTAAAATCTAAAGATATACATGATTTACTTTAAGGATCACAACGAACTTTCACAACATATACACTTATAAAATAATTTTCTAGTTAGTTAACTCATGTTCAGCTTATTATTCAGAACTTAAATTCAAACTACCACAAATTACAACATGAGAAAAAAACATAAAAACTATTGATAGTTTATATACTATATTCAAACTTCCACAAACTACAACATGTAAAAAAAGGTATAAAACCTATTGATAGATTATATACTAAAATAAAAAACAAGAACTAGGCCTAACCCATGTGTGCCCACTAGAAACCTATAAAAGACTTAGACAATTTGTTTTTAGGAATGAAATTTTAATACTTAACATAAAAAGATAAAATTAACGCTAGACCATATCCTCAAATGTATATAGGCCAATAAAATAGAGATGCTAACCGTAGGGAATTTATGGGACTGGACTAACTATACCCATTCTCATATACCTATACCAATTCTGTAATGCTAAGTGGAAGCACAAAATAATGAAAATATAGAAATTTAAGAATGCATCTATGTATATCACAAATGAACGAGAGTCTTGGCGAAGCAGTAAAGTTGCTACGTGTAACTTTATGGTCACAAGTTCGAATCGTAGAAACAGTATCTTGCAATGCAAGATACAATACAATAGACTCAATGTAGTCCAGCCCTTCTCTGGGTCTCTGCATTGGTGCAAGTTTTTGCACTGGATTGCCCTTTTTATATATGTGTATGATAAATAGATTAAATTAATTTGATCACAAATTACTCTACCAGCTAAACTCAAATTCATCCCATATTTACAAGTATCTAATACTTATCCAACTTCATCTCAAACTCATTTAACTTGTAGTCGTTCTCATTTAAACAAGTTGCATAGTCATAAATAGAAAAATAAAACTGATAAGACACTCAATGAAAGTGATGAAATGTCTAGCAACAACTAGAGACAATAAAAAAGTATGATATTGATTATGAGAAAAGAGAGACATTGGAAGAGATAGAGAATAATTAATCTCATCTAGAACACATAAACAATGATTAGTTTCATTTTAAATCATGTAGTTAACTATATAAAAGAGAAACTAAAGGAAATTGATTGTCAAAAAAACTACTAATTCAAGGCAAAGAATAATACTAAGAGAAAGACTTATTGAGTTTATGAAAAATAAATATCATTAAATCTTTCCTCACTTTTTCTTATTCACAATTATTACCTCATTGTTATGTTGTCACTTTTTGCTCTAGTTATTTGTGTGGGATCCTCATATTTGTTTTAATATATCACTACCTCCTTTTGTTTTGCAAAAAAAAAACCTTGTGCTTTTTAGAGAATTAACTTCTTGTTTGACTAGGTCACACCTTGGCCAAAGCCTGTTCAGCTTGGGTGTTGCTAGATCAAAAATAACTACCAACTAGTCTGAGATTAAACTGATTAACTCCCTCATATAGCTATTAACTCTAACAAGTTAAAAATATTCACTAACTGAACAGGCACTTTGTCATGAATAGAACAATAAAAGAAAACAAACATCACACCTTGGATCAACAAACAAATCAAAGAATGTGAGAAAATAAAAACAATCAAAAGTGAAGAACTCACCTGATATAACTGGACTCCACCTTAATCTGAAAGGAGAAGGGAAATTGAGAACAGAGTGTGTTCCATATTTATGCCGGAGAAGTAAGATGTATAATCTTCGGAAAAATTGTGGCAGCCAATTACTTACACATGATAGTGCACAACAAAGAAGTATAATTGAGATCAAAATCATTACAACAAGAATAGCTGGTTGCATGTCACTTTGCAGTAGTTTGTAGCCTTGCAATTCAACCCTCTTTGACAATTCTTGCCCAGCCTCTAGTAAGGCAACCCCTAGAGTCCAAGTAATGCTTCCAGCACCGATAACCACCTGCTTATCCCTAATGTGCAAACCATCTCTCAAAAGGGATGTAACGTAAGGAGCTCTAAAGCAATATTGTTCTATAAAAGGTTGGGGTGCAACACTGTTTTTTGCAAGTTCCCATGATTTTCCACAAAATTCTTGGCCCATTTTCAATACATCATCAAGAGAAGCCTTAGAAGTCAAGTTAAAGAAGCGAAAAACAACAAAGAAACCTGACATGGCATTGAAATTTCCACGTGGCTGTGGTAGACCATCAGTGAGAGCACAGGGCTTAAGTTTACAATCAATTCCAGAGCTCGAATTAGACCATGCAGACTGATTAACTGTTAACTTGGCAAGAGCAGTACATTTTTTCCATTGAGGAGCACCAAGCAGTTCTACAACTGTGCCAATCTTCTTCTTACTTGTGATTTTCCCCCCAACTAAAGGACTTCCTTCTGTGTTAACAGGCATACAGCGAGAACATGTGTACTCCTCCCTATAGCCAGTATTCAAGCAAGGATGTTTAAGGAGGAACTTACCATTAGAATTAGGTTTTGAATTCACATGTTTTATGAAAAGATGGGCTACGGACTTGTCAAATGCATCATTCAACCCATACCCTGCCAGAGAATAAGCGCTGAGATGGTGATTAGCAGAAGCAATTCCCAAACTTACACTTGTTTCATCATGTGTGGGTGTCTCCGTCTCAAAAGTAACTTGCAAGGATGAACCACCTAGATCGAGTGAACCATATGTTTTTCCAGATGGAAAAGAACCCAATAGACCCATACGATGGTTGAGAGCTATCCACCCATAATATGCTTCTTCCATGCCAGATATAATCTTAACCCAATCTCTTCTGCAAAAAAATGATGAATTTTTCAAAATTGTCCATGCCTTGTCAAGAAGCCACTCTGAATCAGAGCTAGGTAATCTACGAACTCCAGCTGTAGCATACAAAAAAAGAGATGTATCTTTGTGAGCATGTTGTGGAATTTGTTTCTCAGCCCACTGTAGAAGTGGCAGCAAAGCAGCTCTTAAGCCAGATTCATTGTGAACTAGTTTATCAAAACCAGGTTCTGTTTCCATACGCTGATAAGCACGGCCACTTTGTGTCCTAGTATTCCTTTGAGGGCCTTCAGGCAATGATCTCAATGCAATAGGCAAATTTCCTTTCTTTTGGTCAAAATACCACTTGTAGACATAAACCCGTGTACCGGTACTCCCACAATCAAGTATAACATAATAATCAGATGATTCATGTGACAAATAAGGATAGAAGAATCGTGAACCTAGAAAGATCAATGAGAACAATAGTAAAAGTGCAAGAATCCAAGTGATTGCCTTTATCCATTTTTTGCATTTAGTTGGAGTTGTTGGAGAAGACTTCTCCTTAGAAAAGCTTGCTCCAACACCATCTGTCTGAAAAGCATGAAGAGGTTTTGCACGTCCTAAATTCCTATTACTTTCAAGGTCGCTATGCTCCCTGGAATATAGTTTAGAGAATGATTTCAGATCTTGAAGAGACAAAGAAAGTCGCATGCTTTCCCCTTAAGGAGATCCAGTAATCTTCTATATGTAGTTTTGGCAGACAATGTATGACATATTGCTGCACTGTTGGATATCATTTGCCTACAGTTTATCACCTACATAGGCAACTTGCAGCCACACTGCATATGATCTTACACCTGAAAGTATATATGTGTAGCAACAAAACAAATGTAAAACAAATATCAGAAATGCTAGAAACTGGAAAGTAGAAATTTGGATGCCAGAATAAAATTCATTTAGCCTATTCTCATTTTTTTTCCCTCATATTTCACCAAATACATCTGTTTAAGAATCTGCATAATTTCATTTAATAGTATACAATGTGACAGTCATTCTTTTCACCAAGTAAAAATATTTAGATTTATGGGTACAACTAATCTCAATCAATTAAGGAAAGAATAAATATTGTCTTGGCATGGAAGAGCACCTAGATTTTCTTTAAAGAGGAAAAGGGAAGCTTGTCTATATCATTGTTTAAAAAAATGTAATAGGTGTATATTGTATAAATATAGTTAACAATTTGTTTCAAAATTCCTATATATTTGGTCATTCTCACAAAAATAACTCATTCTTATTACCAAGATCTAATTCACTAAATGATTATCCAATTAACATCAATTACAATTATAAAATATAATATAATCAAGATGAACCAAATACAATCAATAAGGATGCACTGATGATCAACAAGTATCATTCCAACAATATGGTTCTTGTACCATATCGTGTCAAAACATGGCATGCTTCAACGTGCTTTGAAATTTGCCAAGAAGATGGATTTTAAATAGCATATATACTTCAATTAACTATTATTAATTGACTTTAAAATATAAGTATTATTTTACAAATATTATAAACTAAGTAATACTAATTAACTCCGTACTAATGAGTTATAAAAGGGTAGCTTGGTGCACAAAACTCCCGTCAATGCGGGGTCTCGAAGAAGGGTCAAACCACATTGGGTCTATTGTGTGTAGTTACTTGCATTATAAGAGGTTGTTTTCATGACTCAACCCCGTAATCACGAAGTCACATGGTAGCAATTTTATCATCGCGCCAAGGCTCCCCTCCAACTATATACTAATGAGTTATAGAGCAAAAAAATTCTAATTATTATAAATTGAAGTTTGAACAAAATAAAATAAAATCTAAATGTAAATTAATAAAGTTTATTATAACTTAATAACTTAAAAAATTCTAATCCGATGTTGGTCCCAAGTTCGGATGAAAAGGTGTAAGCGTTGAGTTAGGTTGACAGTTAGGCAAATGTTCAATGAATGAAACTTAATAATTAAACACATCATTTATACTTTTATATCTATATTATTAATCAAAATCTACTAATAGTCGATCAAATTCATATTTGCCATATACTAATTTTTCATTATCCAATTGATTATATTTAAATTTGACTAATTCAATAGATGTTAATGTGCTAATAAAATTATGGTATATTAATATAAAGTTTAAATTTATATAATTAGTTGTAGGTTTAAATTTATCTTACTGATTTAAAATTGAAATCATATATTAATGATACTTTAAAATTTAAAAATATTACTTAAAATTATTTAAATTCTGATTTATTGAGTTATATGTAGTAATTTAACCATTATATGTCACTTATAACAATCCGTAGCATGTATAAACTGAATAAGTATTAAAATTATTAGCCAATTATATAATACATTTTTGATGATATGATTATTATATTGGTGTTATAAAATGTACTAAGTATTATGTATATAATTGTAAGTTTATAATGATATAATTTACTAAACGACTTATAAAATTATTTGGTTAAAATTATTTATAGGAATTTGGTAAGAAGTTAATAAGCTATTCAGTTCATAACATTCTTAATAATCTCCACTTAAATCCCTGAGAAGCCGAATCCTCCTGTACTCCTCGTCAATCCTCACACACCTACCACCCTCCCTTCACATGAAATAGAGCCACCGGCTCCCTTTTATCAAAGACCCTCCACTTTGTCACCTTCCTCCACCTTTTTACATTATCAATTTGTGAAACTTCACCAAATATGTCCTCTAATGACCTTCGAGATTCACTCTGTTCTGCTTTTGCTGATTGAGACAAGATGATACACATCTAGTAATACATGTTACTACCAAACCATGGGCGATATTGTGTTGGCACATGCAGGGCAACAAGTAGCTAGAGCCAAATAGATAAGGGCATAATGGATTTCAAGTTTAAATCCTAGTAATTTTGAGTAGTAGGAGGCTCTTCTAGTTAATTAACTAGTAGGCAGAACAAAGCAATGTTCCTTGTGCTTTAATTCTAAATCATAATATTTGCTTGGCTAGTCTTGAAATTTATGCAAAAGAGTTCTATAATATAGCTCAAATTTCTTGCAAAAATGACTCAATTAAAAAGTGAATGTCCATTTTTTTTCAGAATTCCACACGCACGAAATACACTATGAGCTCAATTTGTCTTTGCCAAGGAGAAGATAGACATAATCTTACAATTTGATTGTGGTTAGATTCTCTTGCAAACATCTGAGACTTGCAATATCTCTTTCAAGCATCTACATGTTTCACGTTATTGAGTTTTGACAAATTAAGGAGAGATAAAGTACTAAAAAACCAAGAGGAGAAAGGTTAAAATTTTGAAAGGTTCAACTTCATGAAAATATCCATGTAATAATTTATACATCAAAGTCCACGTCAAGCATCAAAAAGTTTAAGCTTTGGTTCAATCTAAAGTTCAAGTGTCCATACCCTTCAAAGACCCAAAAAAGGAAAAAAGAAAATCATGCCATAAAATTTGATTTGATACATAAGGGGTCCTTTATAACTAAATTCAGCAGTAGGCAAAGAGTCATCAAACACAAACAGGTATAACCATGGACAACCACCTATCAAACAATTATTCTCAACCTCAAACAAAGTTAAGTCCATGAAACATAAACAAACATACTAGTACTATAAAACTTCATCTAAGACCATAATGAATTTTTAGTTCCGTCTTATCTTCTCCATCTTTCATAGTGTCAAATCATAGAAATAATTTCCTAAATCAATGCTACTCTACTATAATGTCCCACATCGTCGTTAAAATAACCATAAAAATATTGAATTGTAATTGAGTTTCGGTCTTTAACTGGAAAGATATTTTGGCACGATGTCAGTGTTTCAATATATGGTGTTGGTAGCAAATTAGAGAGGAAAGGAGGAAAGAGATAAAGAAGAAAACACAACTATCTAGTTAATTATTTGTCATCTGAAATGGTACAATTTTGACATTGTATTGTATGGATACAAACTACAAAAAGAAACAAATATTATTTCAATTTATCTTAACACATCTTATAGCATGCTAAGAGGTGTCAAATGTGACTCGAAACTAATTGACATGATTGATACAACATGTCAAGTAATGTCGAGTATTTTCGGTATTTATCAAAATAATCCTTTTCGATCAGACTGCCCAACACAGTATAAGATTTCAAACCTTGACCTATAAAACTTCAATCATTTTACACTAATCAAAGAAATATTTCTTCATCAATCACCCCTCAGACTGAATAAGATTTATGATGTCCTAAACTCCTAATACTATGGGAATTTGTTGTTTGTTTGACAATCCCCTTAAGTCTCTTAGCAACAATAGTAATGTTGTATACATATATTAGTTCTACTGAGTTAAACACATTCCCGTTAGTCATGTCCTCCAATTTATATTATCTTTAAGGTTTATGAACTAAGTTTAAGCTAAGTATAACTAAAACTAAATATAGGAATTGTATCTTTACATAATCAACAATATGAATAGAGAAATGTTAAATACTACAACAACAACAACCAAGTCCTATCCCACTAGGTGGGGTAATGTTAAATGGGTAATAAAAATAAGAATTTTAGATTCTCATTTATTGTTCAACAAGTATACGCTAGGAGATTTGTTTCTTGTCAAGTTGTCATTAATGTTAATCATAATGTTTTGATGTTTCATTTTAAGCTAATGTTGTTTTGATTTTTGACAACTGCATTCAGTTAGTGTTTTGGATTTGATGATTTTCTTGTGCCTTGTAGGATGATTCGTAGTGATTGCAGTCATAGTTGTAGAGGTCATCAAAAGCAACACGAGATCAAATGACTAGTATATATTTTGGGTAGTATTGATGTAAGGATTGAATGGTAGCTTCTAAGTAAAAGAGGTTTGTATCTAGATAGCTATTTATATATACCTTTAGCCTATAAAGCATCCTAGAAGGACTTGGGAACTTTATCATTATCAACATTTTGGCTTCAAAAATGTATTAGTCAACTAAGACTCTTTGTTTGGCAACCAAACCTTTTAATCAACAACTGAAGAGGCAAACTTGGGGTCAAAATGTTTATGCTCAATTTTCAATAGAACACAGTTTTTGAGTTGACTGAAGCTTTTTGTGAGTGAGCTGAAGATTCAAATGTCGGATCCCAATGGCTAGTTTTGGGGCTTGAGTGATCTAACCAAGTTTATTAAATCAACTCAAAGTGTATAGACTGCATCTTTAATAGACATTGGAGGTCTAATTTAAAAGGATTTTGGGGAATAAGAATTCACACAAAATATTCTCTAATATTGGCAGTTTGTTGCAAAGCAACTAAGGAGCTTGAGCTTGATTGCAAGGTTTCTACCACCGATAGAAAGTTCTCTTGGTAATTCTCCTCAAGTAGGGGTTTTTTTCCATTAGGTTTTGATTATTGAATTATCTATAGAGGGAATAAAAAATATATGGGGTCAATCTCTCTAGCTCATGAAAATCCTATTAGTTAGATCAAGCTCTCTAGCTCACAGAAAATCCCATTGATTGGGTCAAGCTATTTGGATCATGAAAAGCTAATTGGTTTGGTCATGAAGTAGGAGTGGGTAGCACATTATATCTTGCGACTTTGAGCATATGTTGATCTGTGTGTGCGCGCTTAATTGTTTTTGTATTCATACTTTTTACTCACTTTTGCACATTAAACTTTGATAAACATGTCACGCACACACACTTGTTACTAATAGTTTGTGTTGATCTTGATTTGTGAGAAATTGTAAGTATTGTCCATTCAACCTACCCCTCCTCCTAACTGAACCATCAATATTTAACAATATACATTATTCAACAAGGAAAACGGATAAAGATAATATTTAAACTAAAAAATGGATCACTGAAACGAAGATGAGTAATTTTTTCTCTTTAAATTAATATGGGGTTATCCTGCCCCTATGTCTAAAAGAAGATGTTCACAAGTCAACGATGTCATAGAATGAGACGGAATTACAAGATAAGAAGGAAAAAATGAAAATGTCACAAGTAATTATATGCAACACAAATAGACAATAAAAGGAAACAAGATATAAGGGTATTATAAACATGTCTAGATAGAACTCATGTATTCAAGAAACAATGAATGAATTAAAGGTGACCAAATAAAATTTAACAAGGTTAAATGGGATTTGGATGATATGGTATTACTTGTATCTAATCTGACATGGCACACAATAGTGAGATAAGATCAATGCAACTAATGCAATATAGCTAAGAGATAACTAGTCATTGATGTTGTGAGTCTCTCTTGATGAAAACAATATCTTCAACAAATACTAATAAAAATAATAAAATTATCAGTTGAACTTCTTCCTGAAAGATGATACATTTTGATTTTAGCTCAAGTAGCCAATCAAATTTTGGGCAAGTAGGCCCAAAATTTATCCATAATCAAAGAAAACATAAGGATGATGTAGACTTATGACATATAACTATTATTACAAGTGAACAAGTTAGCGGAAACCACAAAAACCTAAATTCTAACATCATTGATAACCCTATTATGTTTCTCTTTCATTTGATATCACTATACATGTTATTCAAAGAAAGAAAGCCAAAATGATTCACATTCTTATAAATACTACCAATATAAGAAGTTGAGTTAAAATTTTCAATAGATGATTGGATGGTGCTACATGATCTAAAATGGAATTATATTAAACGGAACAATAATTGATTAACAGAAGCATGGCCAGACAACAGCTGCAAGTATAAAATAAATAAACTTGTGCATATGTGGTTCAAAACTGCACTAAGAAAGTACTTTGAAGTGCTTCCATTGGAGATTCCTAGTATAATTTTGGATTCCCCTACAAAAGCACCGCAGGGTTTGAGTCCTCGAGACAGAAATCTCACATATGCACGGAAACAGGCAGGTCAAGGTAGCAGATTCCCGACACCTAGTACAACAATAATTTTAATTTATATTGAGAAAGGGTTGCGAGATACCTTAGGATGTCTCTTTAGATCGGTTTTCCCAGTGCGACTTTAAAGATTGGGGCGGCCGGCAGCACCCGATGATTACAGAAACGGCGAGAGAGGCAGTTGAGCGTGTAGATGAAGGAGGAGGCAGGAAATGAAACAGAAAGTCGAGATCGGAGGACACAGTAGCCTTTAACGCAACAAGGAACACCGTGCTCGCGGACGATCGGCGGCGAGGGCGGTCTGAAAGAGATAGTGCAGATGCAGCTGCCAGAGCGGCGGGGCGATCGAAGGGAGCGGTGGAGGAAGGCGCCAGATCGGCGGCGATCGGAGCAAAACGGCGGACGGCAGCGATCGCAGCGCTGAAGCGTGCAGTATTAATTTATAGCCTTTTAATTTATCAGCGGATTGTCCTTTTTAATTTATAGCCTTATATTCGGGTATATTAAAATAAAATTCGTTAAAAAGTTTTAAAAAAAACAAATGAATGAATGATCTTCTTTCCTTTTTCTTGTTTCCCGAGGACAGTCTAAACCCAAAAATCTAACTCGATCTAAAACAAAGCAAAAACTAAAATCCATGTATTACCAGAATTAACAGAATTACATCGCAAAGAACCAGTACATTATTCAGAGTAAAAAGGACTCATAGACGACTCATAGACGACTCAATTCAACTAGAACATAGTTGACATAGTAAAAAGGACTTATACTTCAGAGTTCAGAGCGCAGCCCTAATCATGCATCCTGCAATATAATCAAAATATTATGAATGAAGCCGCACAGTTATACCAAGAAGAACGCCAATGATTTAGTAAATATTTGAAAGCGGATCGAAACTTAGATCAAGAACTGGAACATACCTGGTCTGAGTCGCCGGCGACATTATCTCCCCAAACTATCTTTTCGCCATCTCCGTCAGAGTCGTCGGCGTCAGAACCAGCCTTATTTGCTTCAGATCCGTCATTCGATCCAGATGGAATATCATTTTGGCGACGACGTCGCTGCTGCTCATTTACTTTGATCGCAACCGCCGTCACTAATTCTAAAAGAACGGTGCTCAGAACAAACTGAAATTGCGGATCAAGTGAGAGTAGCAGAAAGCGATCCTTGCATTGTCGAAGCTTTTCCTTCGCTCCCTTCAAGAAATTTCTGAAAGCCATGAGGATGAGACGGATGGAAATGAAAGAGGAACAGGGCTATATATAAGAAAGCCATGAGGATGGACGGATGCCGAGCGTCTCTGCCAACGTGGCAAAGGGGACGCTAGATGAACACAAGAAAGCAACACTGGCTGTGGCTCCACTTCTCCTCCAGTCATCATGCAGGTACAAAATAGGTAACTGGAATCATAGGTAGAAAGTGGGGTTCCCTCACTCCTCCACATAGGATAGATAGAGAGATTAGAGCACTGCCTG
>JBAMIB010044228.1:0-15733 GCA_037177415.1 Kaempferia rotunda
ATATGAAATTTAGGTTTAGCAATATTATATGTCATGAGACAGTTGTTAAGATAGGAGATGACGAGTTGTCTAGAATTAAGAGTTTTAAATATTTATGATCATTTTTGCAGAACGATGGAGGGATTGAGAGATATCTTACGTAAAATATAAGCAGGATGGTTGAAATAAAGGAGAGCGTCAGGTGTTTTATGTGACCATAAAGTACCTTTAAAACTTAAAAGAAAGTTCTACAAAACTGCAGTTAGACCTGTTATATTATATGGAGTTGAATGTTGGCTATGACTCTAACATATGAGTGGAAGATGAGAATTGCAGAGATAAGGAGGTTAAGGTGGATGTGTGGACATGCGAGGATGGACAGAATAAGAAATGAGAGCATTATAGAGAAAGTTAAAGTTGCATATATTGTGAAAAACTTTAAGAGACACGTATAAGATAACATGTGCATATACTTAGATGACTAATAAATACTTCAGTTATGCGATGTAAAAATATTACAAACACACATATCAAACGAGGAAGAGAAAAATCAAAAAAGACTTGGTTAATAATATTAAAATAAGATAAAATTTATTTAAATATAGATGATGATATAGTAGCCTAGTAGGAGATAGAGCTGAATGACGTAAAAGAATTCATATAGCCGATCCCATCTAGTGGGATAAGACTTGATTGATGTTGTATCTGGTTAGATATAATATCTTGATTCTAGTCGCAACACCCTCAATCTCTTGAAGAAGATAATTATAATTTACTTCTGTAAAATTACAAATTGAACCATCATCATTTGAAATTCCTATTTATGCTACTAAATTTTTCAATCTTGTAATGATATTTGTCGATCTCACTCGACACTCATGTAAAAGACTCCGACCACAGATTTCAAGGCTGAACTTTCTGAAACACAATACTAGCTTAGCTTGATTCAGGTTGGAGTTGCGGTGAAATAATCTTATATTTACTCTTGTTTTGTAGCTTCAACCTTGAATATTTGTCTAAGAAAGTATTTGAGAGTTTTCTCATTTTATGTTACAATTTTGGAGGGTTTCTTGGAAATGTGAGATAAAATTTGTGTTCTAATTTGGAAATTTAAAGAATCTCTACCCTAATATGTTATGCATGAACTTACACTCATATCCCTAGTCTGAATTTTCTTGTGTATCGCTTGTATCAAACACCAAATCATTTGTAACCATCTCTATGTTGCCTGTATCTAGTTTCTTATTCCTCCATATGGAGTAGCATTGGCAAAAATGCCTGGCATGCTTATGTTGCCAATGTACCAGTCTTAACATAATATTGAACCTTGTGTCCCACCAATTACGCTCTATGCAGCATGAGTAAATCCATGAAATCAATAGCTTCAGTATACTCCGCGTAATTATGTTGTTAATCTACTATCAGCTTGAGGGGTGGTTTGAGGTATGCTTATAATGCTCTCGGTCTAAGATCTAATTTTGAATGTTTAATCACATCAACTCCCAACTGGAAAAAAGGCCAAAAAGCTACCTATTTCACCATTAGTATTTTTCTAGGCTCGCTTAGTTATTTGTTATTGGTATTCTAGGGTCACACGTTGCAGACCTTTACATAATGTTCAAAAGTACTTCCAAATACTAATCAGATTATACTTTTAACTAAGATTAGATATGCACCTGTGAGTGGATGGTATATACAACTATAGAAAGACTAAAAGGTGTTGGCCTTTGCTGCACAACAGCTTTGTTTTCAGTTGTAATCCTTCATAATTTATGTTTGATATGTGAAAACCAATTCAAGAAGGGGAGTTTTGGTGCAATGGTAAAGTTGTTACCGTGTGACCTAGGTTTGAGTCTCGGAAATAACCTATTGCAAAGTAAGGTAAGACTGCGTATAATAAACCTTTCCTTGAGACCCGTATTGGCGGAAATAGCCCCTTGTAAAGGAGGGTAAGATTGCGTATAATAGATTTTTCCCTGAGATCCCGTATTAGCAAAAGCTTCGTGTACCGGGCAGTCTCTTTTTTATGTGAAACAATTCAAGAGGTCACAACTCACAGATGACTAATTATAGTTATGCAACCCCTCGAATGAATCTCTCATAAAAGAGTGGAAATATTTACTATTGCGCAAATATAGGTGGAGTGTGCTTCTACTCAAACTAGATTACTAAATTATTCTTCAGTTATACATGGGCATTCACAAAGGTTTTTTATAAAGAATCTTATGTTAACGCCCAGGTATCCTTAACCCTATCTATGATTTTTTTTCTGGACACTATTCATCTCTTCTTTAACGCTAAGTGATATCCAGCTCTATGTTTGTATGCATATAGCACCAAGAAAAAATGAGCACTTGAAATTTTCTTCCTGAATGTTCAGATTTTTTACTCCATCTTCCTATTACCTTCAGTATTTCTGTTTCAATAAGGAAATGTTATTTTCTATTTGCCATGCATAAACAACTTGTTTGTGTTTTCCTTGTTTGTTTCACCCAGATTGGGGTACTGAACTCCAATTTTTTTAAATTCAGATGAGAGACATGTTGAAGCAATTACAATGCCTAATCGACAAGGGTGACCTAGAGGCGTTATCGCTGGCTTTGGGTGAGGTAGAAAATGCAGAAGATGACCAGGAGAAATACATGATTCAGCTAGAAAGTGAGAAGGCTTTGATGATCAGCAAAATCGACGAACTTGGTCATGAGGTCACAAGAGCATCCTCTGGCCCCACGAACTACACCCCATGATTTGGTGGATGCTTGAGCATCCTTTGGCCCCACGAACTACACCCCATGATCTTAGTGCCACTTAAGAGTCCAAGAACAAATAAATGGTATTTTACTTTACTATTATAGGTGTAAACTGGCATAATAAAAATCAAAAGGTACACACTCACATAATGTGGCAAGGATCACGCTGCTGCACGTTTGTGTATATTTGATAGCTGTTGGTCGAACTTGGTGGATGTTTGAGGTGTATCGTGTATAATAATCAAATATAATAAAAGTAAGGTTTGATTAAATATCATTTCTATTTTCAATCAACATTTTTCCATGAATGCCAGTAGTTTACATATGTAATGGAAGGTTGTTTAGATGTTAGCTCTAATGGGTGCACCTCGATCATAGTTTGCTATAGTTTCAAACTTATAAATGATATGAAACATTTTTTTGGGGTTAGGTTAGTTAATTCAACTTTCATTGACAATCCAGAGAATAGAGAGGACTGGCCTGATCATACATAAATTTCCCTAGGTAAATTTGGAGAACGCCTCCGTCAGAAATTGCGTTTTTAAGTTTGAGTACTTTACCACAAGTATTCTTCTCCTCTAGATTTGTCTCGAGCTTATGAATTGAAGACCATATTCAAAGAAATTCTGGTTGTTGATCGGAGTGATTTGTTGATTCAGATCAGCTGAGATTATAGTAATGAATTTGAAAATTCACAGGTAACATGATACCCTTCAACTCAATGTTAACAATTCAAATAAACAACTTACTTGATTAGACCCTTAAACCCAACAGTATAATTAAATAAGAATACAACAAAATGCAACTGACAGTGAAACGCAAGAAAAACTTGAGCATACTTGAGTATGCAAAGAACCTAGTAGCAAATGGAGCCAGAACATATCTGTGGCATCGAATCTAAAGATCTGAATTATAGAGCTGAAGATAAATTTCTACCTCCACATCCATTCAAAAGTGTGAACCATAAATTAGTTTGACAACTAGTAACAAAACAGAAAAATGATGCTCTATAGGCCAGTCTACAACAGCTAAATATTTAATTGACACTTGCTTCAATTCACAATCAAACAGCCGGTGACTAGTATTTGAGTGTGAGGAAGAACAAGATCGCTGATTGCTAGTTGAGCTAATAGGGGCGAATTGATTGTTGAGATGGCGGTATGCTCTGGCTCCCTGAAGGCATATAGGGTGGTGGGAAATAGCCCTGCCCTGGCCTTGAATATTCAGAAGGGCCATGTCCGTCGGTGACATGATCTGGCGCACCCAGCATAGGATCATGCGATTTAACTCTTGCACCAGGAACCTACTTGCACAGGAAAAATCTATATAACCAACATAAGCATAACCCTGTTCCTTTAGACGCCAAAAATTCTATTATTATTATGTCACAGATATAGGTCCAAGAAGAGCAAGTCGGGGTTACTCCCATAATTAATAAAATGAGATAAAATAGACTCAAATAATATGAAGATGAGCAAAGAGATAGAATGACTATCAAAGGGTACAAAATAAGTCTTAAAAACTAATTAACACAATAAAAATTTTAGATTATTCATACATCCAATCCCAAATAATTTTGACAAACACGGATTAGTTGTGGGTGTAACAATTTCTACACAAACGACGAGGAATGGCATGAGGGTGGATCTCTTTGAGCATCCATGACTACCTGACTTGTTAAATTGGATTCAGACAGATACCCATTAAACGGGTTTATCGGTTCCAATGAAATGGTATACACCCATCATGTGTACGACATGTACAGGATGGTTTTGAGATTACATATTCAGTTGTGGCATGTCTCTATATATATCTATATCTACACACACGCACACTTCACCCTGAGTTTTCTTCCCAAATCACCCTTCTTGTCCTACCAATTCAAATGTTAGAGCAGTTTTGGCAAAAACTACTAAAACAATGTTCAACATGAGCTGACCTTTTGATGATAACGAAAAAAAACAAGAGCGCCCGCCTAATTTTTGCCCTATATAAAATACACCTTTTTTCATATATGTGTGTGTACGATTAACAGTGATGGGAGGCCTCTTCTCACACAAATTCTCAGCTCTCAATTCACCTCCTTTTGATGGCGGTAGTGGCAGCAGGGTCACCACTCACAATTTTTTTTTTAGTTAATTTTAGAGGTTCAATTTGTTATTATTTTAAAGCTTAGAGATATAAAGATATTTTAACCTGGGATTGGGCTGGTGTTTGGGTGAATGCTCCAGGGAGATGATGGAACTGGCAACAAGTATGGGAACGGTATTAGTTTGGAAGGTATGTGTAGTAAAAAGTTGCAGATACTGTGCTCGTTGCTGCCCCTACAAATGCTAGCATAAAAAGAGCTATCATTTGCTGATTCAAATTCTACATAAGACGCTCATATCAATCATCCTAACGTTCTCGAGAGAGCATTTTATTTATGAATTATTACCATGACAAATTGTATGAAGAATCTTATAATTCTCATAGAGGTAGTTTGAAGGTGTTATCTCAATACCTGATGAATCTCAGAATTGCTAATATCAGCTCTGCCAAATGAGGTGGCCCCACCATAAGGAATCTTAGATTCAGCAGGAGCATTATTAGTGTACCTAAAAATATAAGACAAATTAGTGGCACCGTGACATTTTGAAATCACTCTTGCAAGCTGAGCAGCCTGAACAAAGAAGAGAGACAGTTGCACTTACCCAGCAGCACTTGGTGAATGGTAGTATTGAGCTTCATATGATTGTCTATAAGCCTGTCAAAAGAAAAGACACATCTTCATCCCCAAAAGATCAATGGAAATACAGAACACGAATACAAATCCAATTTAATAACATTGAATAAAAATAATCATCACCATGATGACCATCCTGATTACATTACATGGATGAGTTGTAGTTAGATTATAACTTTATTGAGCTCATTCTCACCAAGCTTGACCCACAAGCAGATCATGCTTTCTAAATCTGGGCTTTAATGGTAATGCCTAGCATTTAATTGATGGATACGAGTTTACTTTGTTTGGAGACTACAATCAAGATGGTTTAAACTTTGAACTATAGTGTAAAAAATACATGTTTTGGCTCATAATAGGTGGAAGGCACACTGCGTTAAGAACTAGCTGTTGACCAAACCTATGAACTAGCATATGTTGATGGGTCAATATCCAAATCAACTAAAGTTGATTCAGATTGTCCAACCACTCAATTGTACCATCCGTTGCTATAGATTCTTAGTACCAGGTGCAAATGGCTGAAATAGATGAGTAAGGCACATAAATAAAGCATTGTTTTCCCTGTCGGCATGACAATTGTGTCTAAACCACGAGGAACAGATGCACCAACAACACATTATGATCGAACATTGAGGATTTGTACTAAACATGTGCCTTCCAATACAGAGGATAAGCAATCTAATCCTAAACCAATTCATCCTACTGTAACTTGAATGTTGTGAAAAATAGGGAATTCTCCTCTGAACCAGTGCAAGCAAATATTCTGATCCAAAACCATTACGTAGACTAGCAAATTGGTGCACAGATGCACCCAAAAAGGTAAAATAATTATATTAAAATAAAAAAATGGAGAAAAAGGTATATATAGACAGTACCTTTGGGTAATCATACCCAACAGATTTCTCAGGTCCAAACATGCTGGATGATGAAATTCCTCTATCAGGAAATCTTCCTCTTTCAGGAGTATAACCACGAAAATGACCTGGTCGTGTAGAACCTGTGTCAGAATTTCCAGCTGAAGGTGCACCTCGATGAGAAATTCTTTCGAAAGGAGGAACTCCACGAAAAGGGACTGCAGGTGCAGATGCAGGGCTAAAAGAAGAATTCTCGCTCCGAAATGTCCTTGCTCTAAGCCTTGAAGCAATCTCTACAAGTGCATCCCGGGCGAACTCTCTAGGTCCAGAAATCTGTGACAGAAGATGTAATAAAATGTCAGGAAACTTAAAGATGTCCATTCTTACAATAGGCCGACTAGGAATATTAAATGACTAACAATGAAACAGCACCTGCACTAACTCTTCATTCACAGATGTATATTTTGGCTTGTCATCCTTGGAGTAAACCCGAATGTCTGCTCTAGTTCGTCTTCTCATTTCTGTTATAATGTCGCCTCCTTTTCCTAGGATGGAACCAACTTTACTTGATGGGACTAGAAGTCGTGTTGTGATAGCACCATCATCAGAGTTCGTACTTGTTCTACTTTGAAGTTGAAGAACAGCTTCTATTGTTGGAGATCTTGTCTCCCAGGGAACCTACAATTTTAATGAACACACAATTCTATACCATGTAACATCAAAGTCTAAATAGGCCTAATTGCCAAGATTTCACACATCTATGCTATTAAATTGTTATGTCCAAATGGACAGCTTACCTCCTTGCATGAAATATTGATCACACGTTCCTCAGCATCAGGTGCAGTATCCTCAACCTGAATCCGAGCACCTGTTTGTTGCTCTAGTTGTCTGGTCCCACCCTTGCCAATCACACCACCAATCTTCATAGTAACACACAAAATTCTCATGGAGAATTCTTCTGCTGTCTCACCCTCATGGAAATTGTTTCTGCTAAAACTACTTGGAGGATATCTTAATGGCTCATCTGGGTACCTACCAAACCTTGAGATTGTTGGTTGATCACGAGTGTCAGAGTAATAGGGAGACCACATTCGATTTCCCTGAGGAAATGGCGGTGGGAGAGATGAATCTGAGCGGTTAGAACCTTGAGTACTAGCATATATGATAGTTTCCAAAGGAGGATTTTCTTTATTGGGATGTTGATGCAGTAAAGTTGATATTCTGAAAAGAGCCTTCTTTGTGATAGATGGCACTCCTGATACCTGGGAAAGGAAATGAAAACACTTACCAAGATGATAAGAGCCAGGCTAAACAAGTAATTGATAAAAACACAAGAAAATAGAAAAAAGGTTACAAAGATGAACTATGGTCCTGAGTAAACAACTAGACGATCAAAAGACATTAGCTTATAAAGATGAACTATGCCAAGATGCATATAAAAAAGTTTTTGGATTTTCTGTTTTAAAAGAATAATATTATTAATTATATAATTGAATTAAAAAGGAGGTTTGTTTATTTTATTTTATACGTTAACCCATGTTCAAATGAATTTAGATAAGTTATACTACTTTAGTTTTCTTCCACTTAACTTACCATGGTTATGGTATAAGATGAAAATTTATATGCATAACCGAGCTATATAAGTCAGTCCACCACATACAAACCGTCTGAAGATAACAAATATAGTAGGAACTAATTATGGATTCTACCATTACCACAAAGTTATGAACGAATAATTGAATTTAAAATTGTACTGCTCTAGTCTCCATATGTCAGAAGAAAAAAGAGGATCATTTATCATGGACCTAGCAGTCTCCATCAATAAATAGCACAAGAAACAAAACATGTAACCATCCAGTGGGCAAAATAGCAGGAGGAGACGTTGAGCACAAAAAGGATGTTTGTTTTCCTATTCTCTTCAAAGATCTCATCAAGCATGAAATAGCTAAATTTTCTTAGCATAGATCAAATTCAAAAATTCTTCCACTCAGGTAAGAAATTTTAGACAAACAATTACTGACGAGAAACTAGTGTTACCTGTACAAGTTCATCACTTCCCATGGCACATCGCGGTAGGTGATCAGAGGGAAATATGCGAATATTTGCACCAGTATCAGTTCGCAGTTGCTGTATAATATTTCCACCCTTGCCAAGAAGACATCCAACTTGATTTTTTGGGACCAAAATTAGAGCAGTAACAATATCATCAGGTTCGGTTCTGTCTTGCACCACACCGCCACGTAAAATCTCATCTGCAGCAATCCTATCATGAATCTTGAGTAAAGCATCCTGGGCAGGACAATTGGGCTGCGTGTTCTCTAACTCACTTTTATCACTATTTTCAGTATCCTGACCAGGATTGTGTTTTTCACTTTCTGACCGGTAATTAAAAATGATAATTACTCTCTCCTCTGCACCAGGGATAGCATCTGCAACCCTTATCTTTGCATGGGTCTCGTCTATGAGGGCATTAACAATATCACCTCCTTTACCCAGAACACTACCAATCTTTTTTACAGGGCAAAGGATGCGGTAGATTGTATCAATAGGTTTATTGGTAGAGCCATGATCATAGTTAGGATTGTGCTTCTTCCGTTTCCCATTATCAAACTGATCACGGGGTCGTTTTCTGAAACTTCCTGATCCTTGCTTCCCATAAGCCCTCTTTTCATCCATACTGCCCAGCAACCCTCAAACTGAAGGTGTCATATTCAGAAAAAATAAAGTTAGATACCTTGACATGGACAATCAGATAGGAAATTATACATCTTTGTATAACAATGGATGGATGGCTGAAACTGAACTTAGGAATGAGATAGTATTTTAAGAAAGATTAATGGAAAAATAGCGTTGCTTTAAAGACAAGAGAAATACATGGCAAATATTCTCACACCAATAGCTAAATATAGTTAACCTCCCCCTTGCACAACTATCCAACAAATAAACACTCTTCTACGAATGAGTGAATTATTCGCAGAGTCAGAGAAACGAAATGGAACCAGAGGACGGAAGACAACGTGACAATGAGAGAAAGGAAATCTAGCCCAATCTGAGTACACTTCATATCATGAATGCGAATCACCATTTGTTCAAACAAATAACTGCGCCACACCATGACACCAAGGGCGGCCTCGGAACCAGCAATCATTTGCTCTCCTAGCTCAAGTTCTACAGCTCAATCGAGTAGCCAGCAACACAAATTAACCTATCCAGCTAGTGTGAAATCTCTATAAACTGAGCAGTGTAAATAAAAAAGATAGCATCTTTCGATCATCAGAACACAACAAGTCAATAGAAAAATAGGCACCAATTTTTCGGGGAAAAAAAACAGACAACAACAACAGAAAGGGCAAGCATGAGAAATCCCGATTGTGAAGCCCCATGATTCCGGGCGACGAAATGAGTGTGAGGAGGAACCCTAACAAGCGGATCTGATATAACCAAGCATAAGAAACTCAAAAAGGCCAGAGGAAGTGAGACAAAAGAAGCTTACCCGTCGTGCACGAAGTCCTCTTCCCTGGACCCTGCGTCTTCCTTGTTTCTTCTTCTTCCCTGGTCGAATCAGAGAGGAGACTAGAAGTCGGAGAAAAGTAGGGATCAGAGCCCGACGCTTTATATAGTTAGGTTTCGTGGGAGACGATGCCAATAAAATAGAGAAGGAGACAGACAGATAGACAGCGAGAAAAATCTGCCAGAGGGTAGGAGACGACGGCCGAGGGTAGAAGATGACGAAAAACCTGGCGAAATGCGGTGTAGGGTTTGGTGTAGGAGACGCCGGACTGGATTTGGTGTGAAAGGCGCGCGCGATTTCAGCGAAAATATTTCGCTAAGTGTTGGAGTTTGAACTTTTTTATTAAGTTTCAGTGGGAATATTTTATTTATTTTTATTAATTAACATCATTTTTTACAGCGGTTTTCACTAAACGGTTTCGTAGATTGGATGAGGAAGCGCTCATAGACAGCGGATTTTAAAAACACGCTGTTAAAATTGATGTCTATTACCAAAAAACGGGCGCTCATATACACCACCTTAAAAACCGATGTCTATGAGCGCAAAAATGCGCTCATAGACACCAGTTTTTGAAAAAAACTGATTTAAAATACTCAAAGACACCGAAATTTACTTAAAACTGATGTTGTTCGACTAGTGTCTATGAGCGCTTTTCTTGTAGTGCATCTTCTTGTTTTAATTGCAGGGAGGATTCCCACAAACGATACCATATATAATCCTGTCTCGAAATGGGGAGATGGACACTGGGGAGGAGTGTGTGTACATGTCATTGCAGAAGACTCATAGAAGACTGGTTCGTGGCTCTCGTAGGATTTGCGATCCAACACACCAGTAGATGAACCAACATAAACATCAGTAACCAGGCTAAGGAAGACTTTCTCGGCTCTGGTCCTCCGACGCTCAAGTTAGTGTGACAATCATAGATTTCAAGGAGGGGAGAAGAGATGTGAATGATGATGTTTGCATACCACCACAGGTT
Organism: Kaempferia rotunda; assembly: GCA_037177415.1. NCBI lineage: Eukaryota > Viridiplantae > Streptophyta > Magnoliopsida > Zingiberales > Zingiberaceae > Kaempferia > Kaempferia rotunda. Next base: position 10,799 of record JBAMIB010044228.1, read on the forward strand.
GTGAAAGACCCTATTTATACTGGGGAGTTGCCTGGCGCGAGAATTGGGGTGCTTCGAAAAATGGGGCGGACATTTATGACATTATGCGATCTTTCCTTAATTGCATTTTCTTAATTATGGATGCAATCTATACATGTCATATTTGAAAGTTTCCTCCGTACAAGGAAGTAAGAGTATATATTCTGAAAGATGATATTCTGATTGACCGCTGCACTTGACGACAAAGAGGGTAGGTGGGACTGGGGTCGAAAGACCCTCGTCATCTAATCAAACCAGTAGTTGATTGACTGCTTGTAATGGCTGGGAGTAGCCCTTCTTCCTTGAGTGGCTGGCTGACCAAGTGGTTCCTTACATGTCAATAAAGATCTCATTGCATCTCGAGTCCAAGTTTTATTAGACTTGAGGTATTCAAGTCAACTTGGTCATGAATGCTTATACTTTTACATCTTGGCAATCATCTCCTAGGAGATGCAAGTCTGAGATGATTGAATATAATTTATATCCTGAAGGTGTTTGAATAGCTCATAGAGGATTCACCACTCCTTTTATAAGAAAACGTATACCCTATGACATCTTATCAAGATTATTACTCGTAAGTCTTTAGCTAAAGAAAAACATATTAAGAGAATGATCTTCTTAAATACATGTTTGAGTAATTTGAATCCATAAGATAACAACTATTACTTGTACTAGGTGTAACATAGTTAGCCTAGTAGGGGATTTTTTTAGAGCGCTGGTAAGGAAACCACTCGTCAACTTCGATGACTTACTAGGCCGGTCAGTCAAATATGTGAACGTGGAAGAAGTCCAGGCAGCCAGAAGGAAGGACTTAGCGCCACCTGGTCAACAGGAGGTACAGACCGAGCGGAAAGGTCCACCCCTCCTAGTTAAGGCAAAAGAACTTCATACATTTAAGCAAAAAGATTACCCAGTCGGAAGGACAATTCAGAACATAGAAGAGGCTTATACTGACATAAAATGAAAACACTTCTGTTCCTATCATTAGTCCTGGAGTCAACCACAGAAGACTGTTATACACTAAAACTAACACAAAAGAGGTGTTGTTTGGATATGGCAAAGAAACTCTAGGTACATTTCGTCCTGGTCTACGCAACCGAGTAGGATGGACAACCGAGCAGGTGATAAGTAGCAGATGGATAAAGAACCACCCAAGAGACAAAGAGAGCCCTCTTCGTCCTCTAAGGATGAAAGAAGAAAGAAAGAAACAGGGAAGGTCATTATGCGGGAACCCATCAAAGGCTTTATAGGCAATATTTTAGGAGGCTCCACTGATGGTGATTCCAACCGAGTAAAAAAAAACACATGCTAGTCGTCTGGTAGTCCATGCAGTGTGAACAAGTTGCAAGTGTTGAGCGGGCCCATCCATCATCTTTGGACCTGAAGATCTAGAAGACATTGTGACGCCCCATGAAGGTGTACTAGTAATACAAGCTTTAATTGTGAACTATACTATCAAAAGGGTGTTTACGGATACAGGAAGCTCCATAAACATCATCTTCAAGAAGGCCTTCAACTAGATGCAAATCTCAGGATGATTACCTTGCCGATGTCGTTTGGAGACGTCACTCAAGATCAAGAGTAAACTTGAAGAACTCTGTTTATGATAGTGGACACAGCCTCTTCGTACAATGTCATCTTAGGTTGGCCGACACCCAACGCCTTCTAAGGAGTCATCTCCACCTACCACTAAAAAAAAAAAATTCCCGAAGGACAATGGAGTTTGGGAGGTGAAAGGCAATCAACTATCATCTCGCAAGTGTTATGTAGAGGTTGTACGGCTCGAATCTTGGAAGGCTCGAAGAACTATGGAGACCCTACAGATAGCACAGGAGTGGCCTTCACTTCGTTCAAAAGTTGAAGAACAGCCACATTGACCTGAAGAACAAGAATAGGAGGAGATCCAAATTCATCCTGAGAGGGAAGATGGGGTGACAAAAATATCGGCTGACCTAGAACCCAGATTGAAAGAAAAATTCATAACTTGCTTGCGGGAGAACTACGATATCTTCACCCTGTCACCAAAGGAGGTCAAAGGCGTATCTCCCAACCTAATGATGCACAAGCTGAATGTTCTCCCAGACGCATGCCCTGTCAAGCTAAAGCGGAGACACTTCAGTGCAGAACAAAACCAGATCATCCAAGCGGAGATTGACAAATTACTGGAGGCAAGATATGTATGAGAGGTTCAGTTTCTAGCTTGGCTTGCTAATGTAGTGCTAGTCCCTAAACCAGGAGGGAAATGGAGAGTATGTGTTGATTTTAGGGACCTCAATAGAGCGTGTCCTAAAGACTGTTATCCCCTCTCCCGCATTGATCAGATGGTAGATTCTACCTCTGGTTGTGACTATATATGTATGTTGGATGCCTTTTAGGGATATCATCAAATCCCTTTGGCCCCAAAAGATTACGAAAAAGTTAGTTTGTCACTGTTGATGAGACATTTTGTTACGTGGTGATGGCTTTCGGTCTCAAAAACGCTGGAGCCACTTATCAACGAATGATGGATGGAGAATTTAAGCAACAGATCGGGAGAAATGTGTAGGTTTATGTGGATGACATACTCATCAAGACAGCTCAGGGACATGACTTGATCTCCGACAAACGAGAAATCTGTAACACCCTGAGGCAGTATGGACTTAAACTGAATCAGTAAAAATGTGTATTTGGAGTAAAAAGTGGGCGCTCTCTGGGATATATGGTTACCAAGTGGGGATCAAAGCCAACCCTGACAAAGTGGAAGCTCTATGGCACTTGACACCACCTCGAAATTTGTGAGAAACGCTGAGGCTACTGGGACGAATCACCTCTCTCTCAAGATTCATCTCTCGAATGGCTGATTGTTGCTTACCTTTCTTTAGGATCTTAAAGAAGGCTTCTAGATTCGAATGGAATACTGAATATGATCTATTTTTTTACCGACTTAAAGTATATTTGGAGAAGCTACTGGTGTTGTCTAAACCATTACCAGGGGAAATATTATTCTTGTATCTGTCTATGACTGATCAGGCAGTGAGCATAGTACTACTGAGGGAAGAAGGTATTGTTCAATTCCCTATATATTTTCATAGTCACTTATTTAAAAATACAAAAACCATATACTCTATGCTAGAGAAATTGACACTGGAGTTGGTCTTGACCGCTCGACGGTTAAGACCATATTTCTTGGCACATCCTATTGTGGTGTGGACTAATAGTCAACTAGGCTGGGTTCTTATTAATCTAGAAGTGTCCGGACAGCTTATAAAATAGGCTATTGAGCTTGGCAAATATGACATTCAGTACCTTCCTCGTGCAATAATTAAAGCACAGGCCCTAGTGGATTTCCTAGCAGAAGTACCCAATCTAGAATCCAAGAATGAAGAGTAGAAAATATACGTGGATGACCCATCCAACTGAATGGGTAGTGGAGTAGGAGTCCTGTTGATCTCGCCTCGAGGGGAGATCATACAACTGGCGATCTGGCTCAATTTCTTAGCATTTAATAATGAAGCAGAATATGAAGCCCTACTATCTGTACTACAAGCAGCCTTAAGAGTAGGAGCTGCTCGGGTGGTTATTTATTCTGACTCTCAGTTGATAGCACAACAAATATGAGGTAATTTTAAAGTTAAGAACGAGCGACTGAAGAAATATGTATCCGCTTTCGAACAGTTGAGACACAACTTTCAAAAAGTCAGCCTTTGAAAAATATCTAGAACTAAGAACCTAAGAGCCGACGACCTAGAAAAGTACTCAGACCATCCAGTGGCCCAGATCATCAATAGTACAGAGCGGGATATCGCCTTCAGATGCTGCTCGAGCACAACTAGTCAAGAGAAGAACCACTCGGTTCACTCTGATCGGGAAAACTTATATCGTCGAGCGTTTATGCGTCCTTTACTCAAATGTCTGGGACTCAAAGACACTAATTATGTCCTGAGGGAAATCCATGAAGGTGTATGCGGAAACCATTTGGGAGGAAGAGCCATGGCTCAGAAGATGTTGTTAGCAGGATACTACTGGCCCACATTATAGGCAGACACTGCCATGTTTGTAGCCTCCTGTGAGCATTGTCAAAAGCATCAAGCTCTCTCGCACCACCCAACAAAATAGATAAAAGCCTCCACTATATTATACCCCTTTGATTAATGGGTTATGGACATAGTAGGACCCTTCTCGGTCTGACCAAAACAGAAGAAATTCCTTGGCCTAAGCGAAAGCTCTAGGTAGGACTACTGAAGATACAATTATCAAGGTATTATGACAAAATATTATTTGTCGATATGTGATACCTCACAAGATAGTATCCGACAATGGCCGAAAATTCCATGGATGCAAAATCGGGGAATAGTGTGAAGGACTTGGTATTAAACAAGCCGTCACTTCCGTAGCTTATCCCCAAAGTAAAGGTCAAGCAGAGGTGGCTAATAGGGAACTTATTTTTGGTCTCAAAATCAAATTGAATCATGTAAAGGACAGTTGGGTGGAAGAATTATCAAGCATATTGGCATACCGAACAATTCCAAAGGAAAGTACCAGGGAAACCCCTTTTCATTTAGTTTATGGAGAGGAAGCCGTAATACTGGTGGAGGTAGGCGAGGAATCATTGCGTAGACAACATTATGAAGAAGAGTCTAATGTCGAACAACTCCTCATTGATTTGGACTTGGCTTCTAAGGCTAGGGAGAAAGCCCTCACTCGACTTGTCACATACAAGCAACGAATGCAACAAGATTACAACAAAAAGGTAATTCCAAGAACATTTTAAGTAGGAGATTTGGTATGGCAGAAGATCAAACCAGTATGAGATGTTAGCAAGCTTGATCCAAAGTGGGGAGGACCCTATCGGGTGATTGCCTGTAACGCCCCAATTTTTACACGAGAATATTTTAAATGATTAAAATATTTATTACAAGAATTAATTATATTTAATTA
>JBAMIB010044728.1:0-15715 GCA_037177415.1 Kaempferia rotunda
CAATATATGGACTTAAACAAGCTTCCAGACAATGGTATATTAAGTTTAATAATACCATTACATCTTTTGGTTTTGAATAAAATATTGTTGATCATTGCATATATCGAAAGATCAGTAGAAGCAAAATTATATTTTTAGTCCTATACGTTGATGATATTTTTGCTTGCTACTAATGATTTGGACATGTTGCATAAGACAAAAGACTTTCTCATAATTTTAAAATGAAAGATATGAGTGAGGCATCCTGCGTGATTGGAATTGAAATATTTCATGATAGATCACAAGGAATATTGGGATTGTCTCAAAAAGCTTATATTGAAAGAATTCTGGAGAGATTTAATATGAAAAAAAGTTCTGTTGGAATTTCTCCAATTCAGAAAGGGGATAAATTTAGTCTTATGCAATGTCTAAAGAATGATATAGAACTAAAACAAATGGATTCAATTTCATATGCTTCTGTTGTACAAAGTCTAATGTATGTACAAACTTGTACAAGACCAGATATTAGTTTTACGATAGGAATGCTCGACAGATATCAAAGTAATCCTGGAATTGACCATTGGAAAGCCGCTAAGAAAGTTTTGCGGTATCTTCAAGGCACCAAGAATTACATGCTCATGTATAGAAAAACTAATCACTTGGAAGTGATTGATTACTCAGATTCAGATTTTGTCGGATGCATTGACAGTAGAAAGTCAACTTTTAGTTATTTGTTTCTTCTCGAAGGAGCAATATCATGGAAAAGTGCTAAACAATTTGTCATTACCTTATCCACAATGGAAGCAGAGTTTGTGGCATGTTTGAAGCCACAATCCATGCATTATGGTTGCGGAATTTTATTTCAGGACTTGGAATTGTCGACACTATTGCCAAGCCGCTGAAAATTTATTGTGATAATTCTGCAGCAATATTCTTCTCAAAAAATGATAAATACTCAAGAGGTGTCAAGCATATGGAATTAAAATATTTTGTCGTTAAAGAAGAAGTTCAAAGTCAAAGAGTGTCTATTGATTATATTAAAATGGATCTCACGATTGTAGATCCGTTAACTAAAGGTTTACAATAAAAAATATTTAAGGAACAATTACATCAAATGGGTCTTAGTTGTCCTTTTGAATGATTTATTAAGTTGACACTCTAAGCTCACTTATGTGTTTCTGATATACAATTTCTAGTTATGATGTACACATTACTATGTTATAACATGAATTGCTTAAAAACATTATTGTAGGCCATTATGAAATTATATGTTCATTTATTGGCCTAGTATGATAGGATGCTGATGTTTGTGGTATATAGAACGAAGTATATTATATAATGTACAACCGCTATAACCTGCATTTAGTGCTCTATTATTTTAAGGTAATTATGATATTTTAAAAGGCTGAGTTTATTGATGCTTAAAGTTATAATGCATCATACTTATGCTTAAAGTTTTAATTTCATCCAATCTTTATGCCAAGTGGGAGAATGCTAGATAATAACTATTATCTAATATTATTTGACCTTAAAAATAAAATGTACATATGAAATTAAAACAAAAAGTAACTTCATTCAATTGAAGTCATTAATGAAATGTAACTCATCTAAACTATTATTATTATTATTATTGTTTTAACAGATATAAATAATAATAATTATTATTATTATAACCGATGAATGATGGATGCATACAAAAAATGTTATGCATATATTGATCCTCTATCTGCCTATAAATACAAAGCATAATAATGTTTCATGATCATAAGTTAAGTAAGTGCTTTAATAAAGAAGGAAAGAAGAGAGAAATCATATATGCAAAATAATTGCATTTCAATGGTTTTTTCATCGAGCTCATGTATGTAAAATATATAGATTTAAAGATCTGTGTCATAAAAATAAATATAATGATCATGTAAATTAACAAACTACACCAACAACTACAACTTTTTCTTTCAACATCCTAATTTTCAAAATAATTCTAATTAATTATTTTATCATATGGCACACCCCACCCCATAGTTCACTCTTGATGGGAAGCTAGTCAAGTTGAAAGCATTTCTAGTGAAGATCTCAAAGTTTCAGATTCGAAGTTTGTAGAAAGTGTAGTTTGATAAATTTGGGTTGCAATATTGGTCTAATTTTCTGGTTATCATGGTTTTGCAGCTTCTGCTTGTTGCCCTGATTACTATGACAGTATTTTTCAGAACAACAATGCATCATAACTCGGTTGATGATGGAATTATATATGCTGGAGCACTCTATTTTGCTTTGATAATGATTCTGTTCAATGGGTTCACTGAAGTTTCTTTGTTGATTGCTAAGCTTCCAGTGCTCTACAAGCATAGGGACTTGCTTTTTTATCCAGTATGGGCATATACAATTCCATCTTGGATCTTAAGCATTCCTACTTCACTTGTAGAATCTGGAATGTGGGTTTCAGTTACATATTATGTAGTTGGTTATGATCCACAATTTACAAGGTAAATTGTACTTTCTGTAAATCTTTGCACCTTATGGTATATTCATAGTACAATTTAATTTTGTTGTAGGTTCCTGTCACAATTTCTTTTGCTCTTTTTCCTTCACCAAATGGCTTTAGCACTGTTCCGAGTGATAGCTTCATTGGGTCGTAATATGATTGTTGCTAACACTTTTGGATCTTTTGCTATGTTGGTCATCATGATTCTTGGAGGATTTATAATATCAAAAGGTCAGACTTTACTCATGTCATTCATGATTTGTTAACCTTCATTTTTCCCTTAAACTATTTGTATCCAATAATTCTTGCAGATAGCATCCCACATTGGTGGATTTGGGGCTATTGGATTTCCCCATTAATGTATGCACAAAATGCTATTTCAATTAATGAATTCCTCGGACATTCATGGGACAAGGTAACACTTATTAACATTTTTACTACTTTATAGAAGGAACATGTTTTCATCAAAGCTTTAGTTTTGCCTATGTGCGATTGTTGTGTTTCACTTTTCATTGTAGTCATGTCTCTGATATTCTAATAAAAACTTTCAAGTATATTGGGTTTAAGATTGTGCCATTAATCTTCTATATACCAATGCAATATGTATCTTTAATCAATGCATATGTATTTTCTTTCTCCAAACTTAACAATATCCTTTGTCCATGACTTAGTCCATTTACAGTACCTTATCTTCTATGCATGATTTGAAATCTCATACTGTGCCGATCGAAACGTATTGTTTCAATAAATTACTGAAACTCGATACCTAGACAATGTTTCCTATGTTGTGTCAATTGTATCGATGAGTATCATTACATGTCAACACTTAATTCCCCTTGGCATGCTAAAATTAAGGTAATGTTACTCTTTTTTATAGTTTCTCCATACAAGATCATAGCATTCCAAATGGAAAGCAAACATTGAATTTATGTATAAAATTGTCTTATCTTTTTCTTCTTCTCTTTCCTCTTTCCACCTCCAGTTTGCCATTGATACCATAACCAAAACGTCAGCACAATACCGAAATAATATCGTTCCAGTAAAAAATCGAAACATTGGCATGGCTTAAGATTTCAAACTTTGCTTCTACATAGAAAAGCTAAAACCAAAATACTGTTATAGTACCATAAGTAGGTATATTTATGATAAATTGAGAAAATAGATTAAGATGATATGAAGAGTTTTAAAGGTTATCAATTGATTCTATGATTAGTGGAATTTTGAGGGATAGAGGATGACTAAAATGAAAACTCTAATTAATGTAACTGAAAGAGATTTAAAATCTCTAAAATATTAATAGTGCTATCACTTTAGAAAGAGACCAATAAAGGGATACAATATATGTGGTAGTATAAATAGTTGGCACTAACATGGCTCTTTATATGGTGATGGTGATGATAAATTATCTGATGCCATGTGGCTAAATAAAAAATATAAAGTATGCAAATTGTATGCCTGATGATGTTCTTTTTACTGTGCTAAATAGTTTTCAAAAATAAGTTTTATGTTTATGTGCTATTTACAAGGTTTATGTGTCATACTCATATTTCTTTTAAAAGATTTTAATTCATGATTTATAATGTTGCAGAAAGTCACCAAGGATAACATTTCACTTGGAAAAGCTGCATTGAAAGAATATGGCATGTTTACAAAGAGTTACTGGTTCTGGATTGGCATTTGTGCATTATTTGGTTACACTATTTTATTCAACATCCTTTTCACAATATTCTTAACTTACCTTAGCCGTGAGCCCAATGACCTCAAAATGTTTGTTACTATTTTCTTAATGCTCTTAATGTTTTCTTATTGTGATATTCATTCAAGCCTAAGCAGCAATAGGAAAGCAACAAGCTGTGGTGTCAAAAAGTGAAATTCAAGAAAGGGAACGGCGGAAGAAAGGGGAGAAGCTTGTCATCGAATTAAGGTCTTACTTGAGCCCAAGTATTTTAACAGGTTATGACACCTTCCTCAAATTAGTAACATTATGCTGGAAGTTAGATTATAAACCTTTTCCCTATTATCACAAACATTTTGCATTTTTCATGTTCTTGCTTTATAATGTAAAGTTTATCTAATCTTATTGCTGTTTGGTTTCTTATTTTGATTAATCAAGATAATAAGGTATTTTTCAAGTGAACTCAGAATCTTATTAGATTAGACTTTCAACTGAACCTATTGGCATTTAACTTTACCTGATTATAGAAAGTCAACTGAAATTTTTACCGTGATTAGAATTTCAAGCATAGTTGAGAAGTCTAAAATGTTTCTCAATTTATGCAGAAAATGGTAAGCAGACACAGAAGGGTATGGTTCTACCCTTTCAACCTCTTTCCATGTGCTTCAGCAATATTAACTACTATGTCGATGTGCCACCTGTATGTCTGCTCTTCTTCTTTAGTCCATTCCACTTTCAAAGTTTTTCAGATAGGTTATCCTTGTTATTTGATCCTTTGGGCAGGAACTGAAGCAACAAGGTGTATCTGAGGATCGACTACAGCTATTGGTCAATGTGACTGGAGCATTTAGGCCGGGTGTATTGACGGCACTTGTTGGTATCAGTGGTGCTGGTAAAACTACCCTAATGGATGTCTTAGCTGGTAGGAAAACAGGAGGACACATTGAAGGTGACATAACTATTTCTGGCTATCCCAAAAACCAAGCAACTTTTGCAAGGATCTCCGGATATTGTGAGCAGAGTGATGTCCATTCTCCATGTATGACCATTATAGAATCACTACTATTTTCAGCATGGCTTCGCTTGCCTTCTCATGTTGATCTTGGGACTCGAAAGGTATGATTGCCTTAACATTTGACTATTTTATCACTTGATGTCATTATGAATTCAGCCACCTAATAGAGGACCATAGCAGGCTTTTGTGGAGGAGGTAATGGAACTGGTTGAACTTACTTCTTTAAGTGGAGCCCTTGTTGGCTTACCAGCAGTCAATGGTTTGTCTACGGAACAACGCAAAAGGTTAACGATAGCTGTGGAGCTTGTTGCAAATCCTTCGATTGTCTTCATGGATGAACCAACATCGGGATTGGATGCTAGGGCTGCCGCAATTGTCATGAGAACTGTGAGAAATATAGTTGACACCGGAAGGACTATAGTGTGCACGATTCATCAGCCAAGTATAGACATTTTTGAGTCATTCGATGAGGTTCTCCATCTTTTTTCTCAGAATTTGATTTAATGAAGTATTTATTCTAGGAGATGTCAGATTGATTTAATTATTTCTTTTAATCCATACCTTGCTGTACATCCTCCTAGTCTACACAACCATAATTCCTAATTGTTGAAAAGTTGCACCCTTTTGTCTTCTTTCAGCCGAAGAGGCAAAGACATTTTATTCTTTAACTGATGCTAAGATGCCTTTGAATTCAGGATGAAGAAAATGATGATTCCTTTATGTTAAAATTAATAAGTACAAATTACAAAATACAAAATGAAATTATCATTGTTTTTCTTGACTCCTTGTATCCTGTTTATGTTTCAGCTTTTATTCATGAAGCGTGGTGGAGAACTTATTTATGCTGGTTGTTTAGGCCCACAATCCCGAGAGCTAATTGATTTTTTTGAGGTTGGTTAGGCGTGTTTGGATTGTTCAAATTATTTTCTTAACTAACAAGTTTGATTGTTTTGTTTCATCATCTTACAATTTTCTGTGACTGCTCAGGCAATTCCTGGAGTTCCTAAGATCAAGGATGGTTACAATCCTGCTGCATGGATGCTTGAAGTAACTAGCCCTTTGATGGAAAATAGCCTTGGAATTGATTTTGCTGATTATTATCGAAAATCTAACTTATTTAAGTATGTAATAGTTAAGGAAGCTATTGTTTCATTTAATCTGATATTGTAACTGAAGCCCCTTCTAGCAGTTAATCTCCTTTTTAATATTTTTTTGGGTGCCCTTTTTTTAGACACAATGAGGAATTGGTAGCAAACTTGAGCAGACCGAACAGTGAATCTAAAGAGCTTAGCTTTCCAACCAAGTATTCACAGCCATTTATTGCACAATATCGTGCTTGCCTTTGGAAGCAAAATCTCTCTTATTGGAGGAACCCTCAATATACTGCAGTCCGTTTTTTCTATACCGTCATCATTTCTTTGATGTTTGGAACCATCTGTTGGGGATTTGGTGCAAAAAGGTATCTGAATCTTCTGCATGACATTAAATTCTTATGTCTTAGAGATTCTAATACTTAATATGTGAATCTATGTAGTTTTATCTTAATTAATAGGTTGCAATTATTGGGAGCAGATTTTTTTTTTGGATGGTGCTAAGTAATTTGGTTGGACTAGCTTTTATGTTACGAATGTTCTTGGATGATAATATTAGTTCTTCTGCTACTTAACAACAGAACGAAGTAAACAAATCTGGAATTGTTGTTCTGCTTAATTGCTTGATGGCTTATTTAAACGAGCTGGATTGAGCACTAACCATAATGATACGGCAAGTTTGCTTCTCCGCAACTTGGATTATCTAGTGTCCTGAAAGCAGCTTCCTTGCATCTACAGGAAGCCACACATATTGAGGTTTCTCAGGCCTCAAATTGATGCATGTTGCATGAATATGACTTGTCTATATTGAAAAGTCAGTAGAAGAAATTCCGGATTAGTGGGATCCCAATTTATTGTTTATTCTTATTGTATTCTCCCATAATCTTGGAATTTTCATTTAGTGTAAGGATCCTTTCTATTTCTTATTTTAGAACAAAATAACCTGTATTTGTTCCCTTTTAAGAGTAATGGAATGGTGTGCTGATTGTTCCCCAACTCCCATCCTTGTTTATAGTACAAGAGTTTAGAATATCCTTGCCAAACATAACCCAAAACAATGGCCAATTCTTCTGCTACCTCCATCATAACATCACTAAGCCTTCTACTTAATCGTCCACTTCTTTATCCTTTGACAATTAATTCTCTGTATGAAAATGGAATTGCAATTTTACCCTCATAACAATGTATAGTTAAAAGCATTCTTCCTCATAACAATGTACAACAATAATGTTTTGGTTAAAATTTTATTTTGGTGTTATTTTAAGTATTTTATTTTCATGGAGCAAGAGGTTTTTGAAAATGGGAGCCTTATGTGGGTGACCTTGCATTCTTAGGATAATTGTACAAACATTTCTATAATGTTTTACTCTTTAATATGGGCTTTTTGTGCACATAATTCTGATGAAACTTCTTTTACTTTCCCTTTCATATTTTTTTGGTTTTAATATTATTGATAACCCACAATATTCTCAGGGAAAACCAACAGGATATCTTGAATGCAATGGGATCTATGTACGCTGCAGTCCTGTTTGTTGGAATTACAAATGCTACTGCAGTTCAACCGGTAGTTTCCGTCGAACGGTTTGTCTCCTACAGAGAGAGAGCTGCTGGAATGTATTCTGCTCTACCATTCTCATTTGCCCAGGTTGATGTACTTGAAGCACTCTTCCTATTTTTTCTTATATATATATATATATAAATATATTTCATTTTGCTAACTTTTCAGTTTCTGTTGCAGGTTACTATCGAATTTCCTTATGTGCTTGTACAGACACTTATCTACGGCACTATATTCTACTGCATGGGCTCTTATGAGTGGACCCTAATTAAGTTTGTGCTGTATATATTTTTCATGTATTTCACTTTGTTGTACTTCACTTTCTTCGGCATGATGACGATTGCAATAACCCCAAGCCAAACTGTTGCACCAATAATTGCTGCACCATTTTATACGCTGTGGAATCTGTTCAGTGGATTCATGATTGCACGAAAGGTAAAAGAAATCAAACATATTGTTCTAACAACTATTTCCCTGATTTTGCTCTTCTTTTTTTTTAAATCCTTTTTATGGCTAAAACAAGGTCTTTCACCTATACAACATATCTAGTTTTATGCAAATGTCTATATCACCACACTGTTCACCCAGTCAAAGCTAGCCGATGCAACAGTCCCTTCATGTCCCGACTAACTACAACTCTAAAGCATGTTAATCTTTAACTGTTAATCATCTTCTTTGCCAGCATTTGTAATACATCTCGTAAGTCTTAATACTGATTGTTTCTTATGATGAAAATTGTATTCATTGCAGAGGATACCTGGCTGGTGGAGATGGTATTATTACGCCAATCCAGTGTCGTGGAGTTTGTACGGCTTGCTCACTTCCCAGTTTGGAGATATAGATGCTCCCATGATTCTTTCAGATGGTGTTCGCTCGATCCCCATAAGGCTATTTCTGAAGTACCACTTCGGTTTCACGCATGAGTTCCTGGGTGTAGTTGCATTCATGGTAGTTGGTTTCTGTGTGATTTTTGCAGTGGTATTTGCTTTAGCAATCAAGTATCTCAACTTCCAGAGAAGATAAGAAGGCGCGAGCTGCGGCCTGATCTTACGGTCCTTTAAATTTAGGAATTCTTCCTCAAATAAGGTTGATGTTTAAGAAAGAGCAAACTGTATAGCACCAATTTTTATGTGAATCGTCGGTTCTTATATAGAAGGGGCTGTGTTACTTCTAGCACTGAACTGAGTGGTTGCAACTTGCAAGTTACAAAACCAAAGTGTATCATTTAGTGTAAGATGAAACATGGCTCTTTCTTTCCTTTACTATCCAAGTTGTATTTCTGTGGATAATTTACCAACATTCTACTTGCTTATAAATTTCATGCATCGCTGGGAGAAGGATCGATGATTATCCAAAATGAATCCTTAGTGATCCATTTTTTCACTGGAATTTACGTACTTTCTACTTCTTTTTATTGGTTTCTTTGCCAACCCACAGTTTCTATTTTCAACTGTTTTCTTGGCTTTCCTCACCATCACTTTATTTATTTTGGTTTATTGAGAATATAATGTTTAAACAAAAATTATGCAATTTTTTACTGAACCACATATGTAAGGTTCCAAAATTATCAAATCACATAGGGTACTTTATAAATAACCAAATCATGTATCCATTTCCATTTTTGTCGCAGATACTATTTCGGCTTATTGATTTTTTAGCAGTTGAATCGTTTTTATTTTTTTAGCTAGTTTTGATAGATTTGTGTTTAAAAAATCATTGCTCTCAATATATTATATCAAATTGATGTTTGAGGGTAATTTTGGAGAACTAGATGAATATATAGGAACTGATTTCGTGTCACTCTAAGGTTTCTAGGTCCATCAATCGATTTTGCATAGGTCAACCAAAACCGGTTGATGCAACTGATGGACTTAAAGATCTCGGAATGACACGAAATCAGTTTCTATGTGTTTGTCTAGTTCTTTTAATTGTAAAAATATGCCCTCAAACATCAATTTGACCAAATATATTGAGAGCGGTGATTTTTTGAATACAAATGTGTCTGAAAAATTAATTTATGCTTAAAAATTATTGCCCTTAGTATATTACGTCAAATTGATATTTGAGGGTGTGAATATAATCATAAGAACTAGACGAACTCATAGGACCTAGTTTCACATCATTCTGAGGTCACTAAATCCATCAACTGATTTTAACCAAAACTCTTTAGGTTCATTCAGCCAAATCAGTTGATGGACTTAGAGTACTCAGAATGACATAAAGCAAGGTCTTATGAGTTCGTCTAGCTCTTATGATTATATTCATTTCCTCAAATATTAATTTAACCAAATATATTGGGAGCGATGATTTTTTGAACACAAATGTGTTTAAAAATTAATTCATATTTAAAAAAAAAGTTCTCTCAATATATTTCGTCAAATTGATGTTTGATGACATTTTTATAATCAGGAGAATTATACGAATATATAGGACCTAGTTTCATATCATTCCGAGATCTCTAGGTTTATAACCGATTTTGACTAAAACTCTTTAGGTTCATTTGACCAAAATCGGTTGATGGACTTACAGTGCTCCGAATGACGTGAAACTAGGTCCTATGAGTTCGTCTAGTTTTTCTGATTATATTCATGCTCTCAAATATCAATTTGATCCAATATATTAAAAATGATGATTTTTTAAACACAAATTAGTTTTTAAAAAAATCGTCTAGTGAACCTAGAGACCTCAGAATGACACAACATTAGTTCCAATGTATTTGTCTAGTTCTCATGATTGTACAAATGCCCTCAAACATTAATTTTACCCAATATATTAAGAGCAATAATTTTTTTAAACACGGACATATCTAAAAAAACTAATTCATATTTAAAAAATCAAATTTCTCAATATATTGGGTCAATTGATGTTTGAGAGCATGTATATAATTATAAGAACTAAATGAACTCATAGGACATAGTTTTATGTCATTCCAAGCACTCTAGGTCATGTTAGTGCAATTAACACAAATGGTCTAACTTAAGTTTTGATGAATAACAAGTGGATTAAAAGTTAGATGTTGTGTGATCTAACCATTTTACCAAGTGTGAAAGAGTTGACAGATCTTGAGGACCTGACACTAGGCTGAAGTCTAGTTTGGTCTAAGGCCGATAACTGGCACAAAGTCCAAATAGGTCAAGAAGTGACCCGATATATGGTAGGAAGTCCAATTGGATCCATGGGACCTAACAGCTGGCCGAAGTCTAGTTGGGTCTGCGAACCTAACAACTGGCAAGAAGACCTGGTGGGTCAAGAAACAAGTCAAAAGACTGTGAGTGGTAAGGTAAGTCACTAGAGGATAGTGACTCGATGAGTACGCTTTTCCGGCTGAGGGAACTGTAGGTGTCAATCCGACCCAAGGTTTTAGTGAAACTCAAAGTCAAGACCGAACAATCTAGAGACTGCCATATTCTACTACTTATATTTATATTATGCTAACTCTGTTTTGCAAGATATACTTGGTTGTTCTAACCTTCTTATGCAAGAAAATTCAAGGTTGGAAAATGAGGCATCCATGCGCCCGGAGATGTTCCACACACCCAGAGGTCTGAGCGCCCAGTGTTGCTCCAGGCGCTCGAACAGGTGGATAGGGCACCCGTGGCGATGGACTGAGGTGACACTCACTGATTGGCCAACACATGTAAGGTCCATACGCCCGAAGGTGGAAAAAGTTTGCAAGATAAACTTTTGATGAGGTGCAGCTACGTCAACACAGTCTGGGCGCTCGGAGGGGATTCCAAGAGCCTGGAGATAACCTATTTAAAGGCACTTGAGCAATAGCTTCAGGACATCAATTGAAACCACTTTCTATCTTGCGTAATGCTTTAAAAAGCTCCAGACGATACTGTAACGTTGCTCCGATAACTGACGCTCAAGTTCCTACTTCTTTCTTGTTGTTGGTATTAATGTTTTTTTATTACATTGTACTTAAATTGTGTAATTCATTCGATATTATAGTGATTGCCCAATGAAAGCACTCTCAAGTGTATTATTTGGATTAGGAGTCGCCGAAGGCTCTAAATCAAGTAAATCGACATGTGTTAGCGTGTGTTCTTCTTCCTTTCCTTTTCCCACTGCGTTAACTTTAATCATGATTTTCAAAAAGTGACGAAGTCTATTCAAACCCCCCCCCCCCCCTAGCATCTTTATAATTGTGCAATTTGTGTTAGAGTGGGTTCACTCGAAATTGGTGCAACCACCATTCAAGCAAGGGATTTTTTTTTTCGATTTTTGAGCTTTTTGAGTTAGGTTAGAATCAGTGCAATCACCCCTTCTAATTAACTTTTTTCCATTCGGAGTTTTTTTCTCGAAGTTGGTGCAACACTACTTGAGCTAATTTATTTTGTCATTTTAATTTCTCCCACAGTACTAATATAAGACCTAGTCTTGGGATCTGTTTTCTCTCATCTTCTTGTGTGTAAGGTTTATTAAATGGCCCAAAGTGAAGGTTACAACATTGTTCTCCCTCCACTCTTCACCGGGGATGACTTCCCGTACTGGAAGAAAAGTATGGAAGTGTACATCAAGACAGACATCGACCAATGGTTCGACAAGGATACACACCAGCTGTAAATGAAGTCACAAAAGTTCCCCTCAGCCCTGAAGAGTGGAACCCATAAATGAAGAAGAAAGCATAAATTGACTCAAAGGAATTGAACACCCTTCAGTGTGGGCTATCCAAAGAAGAACTCAACAGGGTTGGTCCTTATGAGGATGCAAAGGGACTATGGAACAAACTAATCGAGCTGCACGAACGCACCAATGACGCCAAGGTAACAAAATGTGAATTACTCTTGAATAATTTATTTAACATGAAAATGCATAAAGGAGAAACAACAAGTTAACTTCATGTGAGGATTAAAGAAATCATCAACGAACTTCACCAGATTGGCTACCAGCTAGAAAACAAGGATGTCATAAGGTACGCATTCAATGCTTTTCCTCGAAATGCACTATGGGCATCGACGATAGATGCCTACAAAGTTTCAAAGAATTTATCTAAATTAAATTTAGACGAGTTGTTTTGTGAATTAGAAGTTCATGAGTAGACTAACTCAAACCAGGTCGAGAAAGGTATAACATTTCTTGTAGGATCATCAAAGGAAGCGAAATCAAGGACTCGAGCCAAGCCTGAACGAGAAGATGAAACTGACTCAGAATTAGATGAATAGAAAATGATCAAGAAGAAGAAGAACTTCATCAAAAATGACTTGCAGAAAATGATCAAGTCCACATCCAATGATCCTAAAGCAAATATTACTTGCTATGGTGCAACAAGAAGGGACACTTCAAACACGACTGTCCAAATAAAAAAGAAGACAACCAAAAAAGACAAGGAAGAAGAAGGTACTACAAGCTATCTGGGATGAATCCTCTTAAGATGAATCAGATGCAAAAGATCAAAGGCAAGCAAACTTTCTTGCACTAATGGCAATCGAACCAGAATCAGAGAATGAGTCAAAACAAGAAGATGAGTTTGAATACAAATTGAACCACGAGTTTGCACTCGTTCTGAAGGTTCCAACGAGGTATACAATATTTTAGACAATTTTTTTTTTAAATTATTGCATGCTTAAATAGAAAACTATTTAATTCTGAAAACCAAGTAAATGTACTTAGTAAAGAAAATGAAGAACTCAAACTACAACTTGATCAAAACCTTAAAATTAAACAAACTGAAAATGTAAGCTTAACTCAAGTTGCAAAATTTGAGGAAGAGAATTATACTTAAAATGTGAAGTTAAAAATCTCAAAAGTTTATTAGAAAAATTTACAACAAGATCCAAAAACTTTAATCTAATACTTGATTCCCAAAGAGCAATCTATAACAAATGTTGACTCAGATACAAATCCAACTCAATAAACAAATCATTTATCTCATTAACAAACTAAAACTCAAATCAAATCAAAGTTTGGATTCCAAAAGAATGTTTAACCATGCAAATAGAACCTAACCAATTTTATATTCTAAAAGATCAAATTCATTACATAAAAATAAAATAAAAAACTATCTTAAATGCACCTAAATATTCTAAATCAAACTCAACTAAACCAAACCCAAGTTTGGGCCACAAGACCAACTCAAGACAAATGTACACAACTATTAAACCAAGCTATAATCAAACATATTTCAACTCTAAAAACATAAACTCAAGATATAAGTTCTATGATTCAGGGGAGGCCCCAAACTAGTTGGCACCTCAAGAATTTGAACCTTACCCATTAAAGGCAATTAGGACTAGATAAGCTAGAGATAGATTTAACTTGATAAACAGTACTAGAGAAGATTGATATTATAGTAAGTTAGAAAAGCTCTTTCTATGCGTGTCTAGGAAGAATCATATGTTTTCGACCTAGTGCAGACAACATAGCAGAACAAATTGAAACTACCTCTTTCTAATCTAAATTGGTTAGACTAAAGTTTTATATTAAGCTCTCTTGATAGAACTGTTTAAAAAACTTTGAAGCATGTGGTTACTTCTAATGATGTCCAGGTGACTCAACACAACATAGAAATTTATTCAAAGAATGCTTACTTGGTGAACCAAAAGCTAAACTTGAATCTAATATAAGTTAAAACAACCCCTGAAAAATATCCTAACTCATCTCAAAAAATTATAGGATGCCTTTGTCTGAAAAGTTAGACTAGGTAAGATGACTAACGACTTAATTTGAAACAAAATTAATTAACATTCACAAAATTAAACCTTTTCAAAATTAACTTTCTTTAATTATTTCAAACTTAACTTCAAACCTTAAGTAAAACTTAAGTAAATTCAATTGAACCTATCCTAAGTTTAATGTTATTCCAACTTCTTGTAAGAATCTAAGTGGATACTGAATAGTGGATGTTCCAGACATATAACTGGAGATCACACCAAGTTCACATAACTAAAATTCAAGAACCTAGAAACAGTTGCTTTTGAAAATAACAACAAACTTAAGGTAATTGGGATATGTAACATTGAACTTGAATATGATTTTATCATTTGTAAAATACTATTAGTTGAAAATTTTAAATTCAATTTACTTAGTATTAGTCAATTGTGTGACTTGGGATTTAAAGTTAAGTTTTTATCCTCTAAATGTTTGATTAAGTACACAGACAACCCTAATGTATGACTTAGAGGTTTAGAAATGACAATATCTATTTATTCAACCTAACTAGCTCCTCACTCAAGTGTCACTTGACACAAAAAGAGGAAACCTGGCTATGACATAAAAGAATGTCCCACACTCACTTTAGAAACATCACCAAGTTAAATGGCTTAGTTAGAGGTTTACAAAAATTACCAATATTAAACCAATAATTTGTAATGCTTGCCAACAAGGAAAACAAACCAAATCAACTCACAAACCAACCAATCAAACTTAAACAAATTCAATACTCAAACTACTATACTTAGATGTATTTGATTCACATGGAATTAAATCAATTAATGGTAGTCTATATTGCTTGGTAATAATGGATGATTATTCAAGATTTACGTGGATAAAATTCTTAAGAATAAAGATGATACATTTAAAATATTTAGTAACTTTTGCAAGCAAACAAAAAAATGAAAAAAGACATGAAAATCAAAAGGATTAGGAGCGACAATGGTGGAGAATTTAAAAATCATAGGATCACTAAATTCTGCTTAGAAAATGGGAATCGCCAAGAATTCTCGTGCTCTAAAATTGTTATGTTTGAGAGGTGTCCTAAGGCAATAGTCTTATGATTTATACTATTTACTTAGATAAATAAAGATTCACTATTTGAGTATGCATTATTTATGTGTTTGAATGATTTTAGACTCACTTATTGAATATCCACAATACAATTCAAAGCATGAGAGAAATTGTGATTAGATCACAACTAGTGAACATCTCTACATGTGCAATTATGAATGTATTGAAATAATCCTTAGTCGATGAA
>JBAMIB010044834.1:4637-15715 GCA_037177415.1 Kaempferia rotunda
CGTTCTTCCGGCAGACGGGCACCGGCCCGGTACGGCCGCCGTACGGGAGGAAACAGAGGTTTCGGGTGGCGCGGGCGGAGGCCGTGCGAGACTTGACGAGGGACGCCGGCGCACTCGGCTGCAGCGCCGCCACCGGCGTTCGATGCTGATCGCAATGAAAAGAGTAGTAGTAGTAATTTATTGCGTGGCCGTGTATCGTCAACATTCATTATTATAATTTATTTTTCTCAATCTGTATCTTTAAATTTTCCCATTTTCAGAATTGATTTAACCGATCGGAACCCAAAAAAAATTGAAAACTTTATTCGGTTAAGAATATAATTTAGGACAAAAGGATGATTAACCTGCTAAATAACGTTGAGTCTTAGGTGACAACCCAACCTACAAAAATTTTTTGTTTACCACCGACGTAAATCAAAAATACTCACAGCAGACGGTCCAGAAGTTCAACATCCTTTATAACATGTTTGGAAATGCATAAAATTGAATTCATTCACAATTTAGAATTCAATTTCATAGTTTGGTATTACTTTTTTATAAGAAATTAGTAGGGAATTGAAATTAAATTCTCTACTAACCCCCTCAAATTAATTCACACCTCTTTATATGTGAATTGTGAAGAGAACTAGAATTCAATTCCCTCAAATAGTTAAAATGATCATTTTGCCCTTCTCTTTCCATTCTCTTCTCACATCGCTTCTTTCTCGCGCACGCACTTCTCTCACAGATTATTTTCTCCCGCAAAACTCTATCCAGAACTCGCTCCTTGCCACCGTCCAGGCACTACCGTCGTTGACCACCGGAGCTCAAGCACGCCTTGACCACCGCATCATCAAGGTATCATGCATTCGATAGCAATTGTTCAAAATGTAAAATTATCTGACTTATGATCTCTCTTTTCCTTGAGTTACATATTGTAGCATGCATTCGAAGCTAATTATACACTCTATGTAGCTTGAACTTATTATTAGAATGATAAAATGATATCTAATTAATAAAAATATTAAATTTTATGGAAGAAGAATAAAATGATAAAATTATAACAATTTAATTTAATTCTGTTATTACTAACTCATTCCAAATCAAAAAATTCAATTCAATTATATTATTTACTAACTCATTCCAAATCAAAGAATTCAATTTAATTTTTGATGAAATTCAATTTAATTCTATCACTTAAAAGCTTTCCAAATGAGTTGTTAATTGTGAGTCTCGTTTAAAAAAAAAATCTACAAATATACGATGACTGAGAATCAAACCGTGAATACCTAAAAAATAACTTAACACGCTTACGACTACACCATAACTCTGAGAGCAACTTCACCCCATTATAGAAGTTACATACTAGCTTTCTAGATAACACGGAGATATTTTAGATGGTTCAATTAGATGAGCGTCAAATGAGGTGCTCATTTAACTTTAATTGAAAATGAAAAGTGCTGATAAAAATGTAAATGACGAAAGCCCTTTTAATTTTTGCCTAATTTTTATTGTATATTTATAAAATAGTAACATTTTATACCACAGGCACATATTTGTGAATTTAAAAATAAGAATACAAACCGCAAAAACAAAAGACAACATCAATTCCTGCTGATGCACTACCTATTTGACACAGGATCTCAATTCTGGCCTGATGATACAGCTTACCTTGGTGATATTTCTGTTGAGGTATCAGAAGTCGACATGAATAAATTAGTGGAATCACCAGCAGCTGATTTCTTCAACTGAAAGTTACTGGAGGTCGTACCTCTTGAACCGTGGTTTATCTTTGGGAGGCTATCGATGTAACCTGGGGGCGTTAGTTCCACCTCGTTTAGTTTAATGGGCCTCGACAGCATCTCTACCACCTGGGGCATCGAAGGTCTTCGTCCGGCAGCCGCTTGCGCGCAGAAGAGGGCAACTTTGATGAACTTCGTGACTTGCTCTTCTGGATATTCACCAAGTGATGGATCTACCAATTCTTTAAGCTTCCCTTCCTTGAAAAGCTGCCATGTCTAGCATTTGGAGTACATAAATGGTACGTTGATTAGTCAGGAAATAACAAGCTTGTTAAAAGATTCTCAAAAGCCTACCACTTATTGGTTTAGTATTATTAACAGATATAACTTAATCACCGATCTATCAAAGTTCACTAACATTTACTCTTTTCCGAGCTAAATAAGTCAGATGATGGACAGACAGATTTGTGAAGGAACAGCAGGATGTCCATGGAATACTAACAAACTAGAGGGTTTGTACATATAATTTAGCTATCTGAAAAGAATAGCATAGAGAAATGTTACTGTGTTGCGGTGTCCAAAAATCTAACAAAACGCAGAGTTTACTGTAGATTTGTGACGAAACCAATGACTTCTCTCTTTAGGAACTAGCATTTGCTATGACTTGTGTACCAACGATGCTACTTTCTCACCTAAGCATAGCTCAAAACATAATCACAAACTTAAACGAGTAAATCATAATTTATATATTCTAGTAGAAAGAATGCATATGCAGTGTGTTGATGCATGTTGAGCAGATGAATGGATTGAGAATGTCAATGTTATAAATTATTATAGCTAAGTCACTTTGTTGATCATATATGTTCGAAATGACTCATTTTCAAGACAAGGAAAAACAACTACAGCATAAAAGAGCAAACTTCACTCATAGCGAACAAGTAATATATGTGCCATTCAGAACCGTGACTTACCCATTGCAAGAGAGGTTGCCCCATCCCTGACCAGTATGTCATTGAACTACTCCTGCCACTAATTATTTCAATTAGAAGCACGCCAAAACTGTATACATCGGCCTTCTTAGTTAATTGGCCCTTCATGGCATACTCCGGTGCCAAATAGCCACTGCAGTTAAGTGTTGCATGAATGAGTACCAGAAGAGTTGGAAAATATGGATTAAGAATAAATTTTAGCATGTTGTGCACTTATATCTCTTTTGATACTACCACACTATAATTTCAAGGAAGCACTTA
Organism: Kaempferia rotunda; assembly: GCA_037177415.1. Lineage (NCBI taxonomy): Eukaryota > Viridiplantae > Streptophyta > Magnoliopsida > Zingiberales > Zingiberaceae > Kaempferia > Kaempferia rotunda. The sequence continues at coordinate 7,609 of JBAMIB010044834.1, forward strand.
TATCTCTTTTGTTATCACGCGTTCCGCATTCTATTAACAAAAGATTGTCGCACACAATAAAGGTTGACTACCTAATCATATCTAGCTGGATAAGATGGAAAATAACTGTTGCTGATACCTAACTAGATGTCACCGCGAACAGACTAAGGAATGTTAGACATTCACTGTCAGGCTTTATCGTACTTAAAACAACTTGTTAAAAAACATGATGCATGGAATTAGCTGCATTAAACCAAAAAACAATAATTTTTATCCAATTACTTTATTAGCATAATACTTTACAAGATGAACAGAAAATATGCACTTAATACGCATGGTTTATAACCATTAAACCTTCATATTCTTTACTACTCGAACATCATATTTTAAAACTAGATATCCCATGAATGGCTAACAATGGCTTACTTTGTTCCAGCTACTCGTGTGCTGATATGTGTAATATTATCAGGGAAAAGTTTTGCCAAACCAAAATCTCCTATTTTAGGGGCAAAGTTACTGTCAAGAAGAATATTGCTAGCTTTAATATCTCTGTGCACGGTAGGGGGTTCAAGTTCTTCATGAAGATATGCAAGACCTGTAGCAATGCCAATGCAAATAGCTGATCTATATTTCCAATTCAAATTGCTTGTGTCAACAGTCATACCTACGAAGTAAAGAAAATTATGAAAATCAAAGTGAACCGTTCTGTCTCACATCAATATTAATAAGTGTACTCAATTTACCAAGCAATGCACGATCAAGACTACTGTTCTCCACATACTCGTACACAAGAATGCGACTTCTTTCTTCAAGTCTTCAACACAGCAACCTAAAAGCTCAACAAGGTTTGGATGCCTCACATTTGTGATGGTATCAATCTCAGTCAAGAATTCCTTAATTCCTTGTTTGGATTCTGTGGATAGTACTTTCACTGCAACTGCTACTCCATTTCCAAGTATCCCCTGTCACACAAAAGCAAGGCAATCAAATAAATAAATAAATATTGTTTTGAAAAAAAGAGTAAAATTACAATAATGAGATTGTAACTCTTTGATAGAATAAGAAGGAATTATTATGAGATCGTGAAAATATAATTCCTATTAATTGCTAAACCTAATATAGATTTTTATGATTGTGACAAATCTAGCATGAACAATTGTTTTTAGTAAATTTATGCACATACTTGATGTTGTTGGATCGTTGGTGAGGCTAGAAGGGATTGAATAGTCAATCACTTGATTGCTTGCTCGTGTCTACAATTGTGTTAGTATGCAGTAGAAAGAAAAAACAATACCATTTTAACAAAATGAACAATGCAAACACAAGCATTTTACAAGGTTGGGAACCATGATTTCTATTCTACAACCTATGACTCATCGGGAAGTCATTCCTTGCAATCCACTATCTTTTTTTCCTTGGATAGCTCCTGGAGGTGGAGAAACATCTAAATCCTATTCTACCTATAAGATGAAAATTAAGCTAAAGAAGAAATTACACAAAGTAAAGAATAGAAGCGCAAGAAAGTTGTGACCAGAATTGTAAGTGTAAGCACTTTTAGTTCTCAATTCTCATGCTCATTTTGGCTCATATTTATAGTAATTAATTGCAGCTTTGCTTCAACCTGAACATTGCTTTCCTACGCTAGACCAGTTGAATGCTAACATAATTTTATCAATTTACTGCATCGCAATAGATAATTCAGTTGACTCAATTTACCATTAGTTAGTCGACTCAAGAGCTAGAGCTTGAGTCTGATCATGCTAGATCAACAATTATGTTCCAATTTTCCATTGGTACATCAATCATTTGTTTAATGTTCCCAAGTTGACTCACCAACGAATAGCAACATTATGTTTGCTAGGAAATAGTTAACTGACCAATTGACTCATATTCCAGCCAATTGAAAGCCACCCGTAGTTGACTAAATACTTAAATCACTTCTCAGGTTGAGTCTCTGCCCAAGTCTAGTCACACGTATAAACCTTATACAAGTGTGCTCCAGTAATCCACTTCACCAGAAGTTACCTACTAAGAGGTAGTGCCTCCGAGACTTTATGTGCCAAGAAGCCTCACTTTCGGATTTTCCATTCTAAGAGACCTTGCCTCTGGGACTTTCTTTTTTGCCAAGCATATGGTTGACCTCAACCTATTAGGACTTTCATCTATTCCTTAACCTACTTAGACTTTTCCGATTACCAAGTGCCCAATTAACCGAAAACCTCTTAGGCTTCATCCATTGCATTAGCAATATTAATGACAAGTATCTTGCACCTGCACATCTGACACACAATATCAAATAATTATAATATAGGTCTAAAATGTTTGTCCAAACATCAAAACCACATATTTAAGAGCATGACTGTACCAATAGAAATTTTTGTAAGAAATCTAATTCCATCTTAACTAAAAAGACAAATGACATTTTTTATGAATGATCATATCCCATCATACATTGTTCAATCATTTTAAACGTAATTTATTAAAAATATATATAAGTAAAATTTATTATAATTTTACTAATGTTTACCAATAAAAAAATTAGCATCATTGATCAATAAATAGTTTAACACGGCATCATAGTGAAATTATGATGTCATTTTAAATTAATGTTCATCATTATCAAGTCATGCGCTACATAAATCTAACTCTTCCATTAAGCTCGATACATGGCTATATCATTAGTAATATTTAAATTAATTAATTATATTTTTATTATACTGATTCATATTTCTTAGGTCTTCCACTAGCCCTTACACTTTCCACTCTAATAGATTCAATTCTTTATCCTTTAAAATTTATTGATTGCCTTTAGATGCGCCTATACCATCTCAACCTTTAAAAAAAAATATTGTCTATTAGATTCAGACCAAACTGCTCATATTAATATTTTTTCACTTTATAGTTTCTAGTATCTTCACGCCTCTATTGTAGCATTCTAATTTTTGCTATCTTAAAACTTTGCACATGTTGCATGTAACAACACAACGTTACAATCCATAAATATGGCAAGTCGTACCAAAGTCTTATAAAAAATTTCCTTTTAGCCTAAGGGAACACAACGATCGCATATGACTACAGAAGTTTCTTTCCCCACTACGTTTTTCTCCTATTAATGATGATGTCATCAATATTCCCTTTTTTATTGAATAATGAATCTAGGATATCTAAAACTCTTCTAGACAATCATCATCTATCTTAACTATTTCATTAATTTGTTTCTTGTTACTAAAACTGCCTATCATATCTTCTTTCCTTGTTCAAATTATCTTAATATGTTTAGTTTAAAAAAAAAAAGTGCCCATAATTCAAAACTTCAAAGATGTGACACGTGCTGCAGAGATGTGACTATGTTCATATGATAGAATTACACAAGAATCATAGCAACTATATGGTATAAGGTAAAGAAGGTTCATATAAGCTGTGCCATTATTAATTTTCCCTGAAGAAATCAACTCAAAGAAAATTTAGGATTCTATATTAGGCAAACTATAGGAAGCCCTGAACATATTTAACACACAATTAACTCTAGTTGACTTGTTGCAGTCAGTCATAGAAAAAGATGAAGTGAGCATTTCATAAACAGAAAACAATTATTCTGGCATATGCTATGATGAGTAACATGCATCACCTTATACACCGTTCCAAACCCACCACGGCCTATCCTATTGCTTGGATGAAAATTATTTGTAGCTGATCTCAGTTTTTTGTAGGAGAAAAGCTTTATGTTCTTGTTGGATGGATACCCTGCATAGAGAAAGCAGAAGACCATGTCATAATAGATATCTGCAGGCTACCTATTATTAATGACACCTCAGCTGCTACATTAATGAGATATGAGTTGACATTTTCCCCATGAATATTGTCATATCATCCTTTGGTAGACCGTAATGATTGAAGAGAAAATACACATCTTAAAATTATATCAAAATTAATCCTTCAAAATCTAAACCAGAGAAACAGATACAAAGGAAGCCCTGAAAACCATTGCACTAACCTGATATGAAAGGGAAAAGAAAGAATTAGAAAAAGTGTCAACCTTAAAAACAAGAATAGAATCACCTCTCTTCTTAAGTCGACCATCTCCTAGAAAGCGTTGCAAAATAAAATATCAGAAAAATTACTCGATGAATTATCCACGACTTCAAAAGAAATTTGGAGTTGAAAGACAAATCCAATTGTAGCACAACAATAGATAGTATCTACTTACCTAGTGACTCCTCACTTGATACCATTGAATCTTAACTAAGCCCCAGTGTTTAATGAAAAAAGAGCATCCAGAAAGCATCAGACATGATGTAAAAAAAAACTCTTAACACATTTAGGGATGCATCTCAAGACTAACTATCCTTTAATCAAGTATCCTAAAGGACGTCCTGATAACTCACCAATTTTATGGATCATTCCATGTGCTACTAATCATAATCTATACCTGCACTTATCACACTAACCTAAAGCCCCAAAAGAACCAAGTTAAATGAACCAAAGGACAAATGGAAATATGCAAATTTCTTTGTATAGTGACATTAGACCTGTAGTTGTCTGATGAGAGCATTACTTTTGCATGACAGTCTTGCAAAAGCAATGCCGCTCTTATACAATTAGGGTGGCATTACTTTTGTATTTGCATGTCAGTCTTGCAAAAGTAATGCCACTTGACCAAAAAGGATATGAGGCCAAGTATGAGGCTGGCTTGTCCACTAAAAAGGTTATTAGTTGTCTTCGTTCCTTTCTTTGGTAGTTATTTGGAGATTTATACGGTCTCCACTCAACTTTTGGCAAGCCAGAGGGATACAAGCTAAGGTAGTTCGATGATCATCAGATAAATAACACATACCAAACTAACATAGTTCTTTTCTATTTGACCAACCAAAAAACAATCAAATTTTAATTCTTGTGGCCTCTCCAATTTCATATTCTTGCTCAACAATCTAATATTATGACAAACGCAATAAGCATTCCAAGTGAACAATTTGGTTAAGTCATATAAATCCAAGCAATTGAAAATACAATATTTGGCATTCTGATTCTGTGGGATGCAAGAGATTCAGATAAAGTGACAACAATTAACACAACATTACAAGATTTTCCCATGTCACCACCATATCAACATTGTCATTCTTCGGCGATATAAACTTCCTGAAGATAACATAATAAGGAGAAAAGCAAAAAATAAATAGCCTATATCGAATTTCTTACATCCCGCTTCTTGCTCAGAATTGCGGTGATGTTTTTTCCTTGATAGTAAGGCACAGCAGCAAGAACAGGTCATATCAACTCCACGTGCCTTGAGCTATGTATTTTGAATGGGGTCAGGAGATAATAAAAATACCTGTGAACAAAAATGTTATTTTATTTGCATTCTGAGATCTGAAGTGATGAAGTTAGTACAGGTTCATTAGAGCATGGCATGAAAAATGTATATGAAAACAGTCTACGCTAGGCACTGCAAGATCAAGTTGGAGCAGTGTTAACTTTCACAGAACATGTAAATTTTGTGCTGAAAATTAAATAAAAAAGATTGCATATCCAGCTTTTTAAAATCCAGTTGTTATCAACAGGACAATACAATTGGAGATATATGATAAATCACAACATGACAATCTATAGAATACAATAGAAACTAATTTTAGGAAGTTAGAATAATTGCATGCACAACATTGAAGGCTTATGTTACAACTAAATGCCCACGTACTAGACAAACCCATCCAACTCACTACACATTTCCCCACCCCTCATTTCTGAGGTTAGAGACCCTCTTGCTCCCTCCTCTTGTAGCCCCCTCTTATTCAGCTTCCACAGGTTGTGAGCTTATCAATATTTTACAACTACATACATGCAGACTCAAACAAACACACACACAAGGAGCATGACCCTCTCCTAACTTCCCATCTAGCACTAGTGAACCTCTGTTTGGTGTTCTCAAGCAGTACATTAATGCCCCCTCCCAGTAGTGCAATGTCAGGGAAGAACGTCTTGGTTGGTCTATTTGAAGAGTCCTTGGAAGATAGAGATAAATTGGAAAGTGAGTTCTGTTTTATATTCTTGGTCAGCCTAAAGGCAATTTTTGCCAACAAGCGGTGAGTGCTTGAAGACTTGCATTTCTCTTTATCTACTTATCTCACCTTGAAAATTATTTGTTCCTTCTTGTGGATGTATGCCTTGTTCATAGATTGAACTATCTAACATTTGGTGTTTGTTTTTATATTGTTGTATTTGATCATCAAAATGTCAAGTTGGTTCTATTTTTCTGATGCTTTAGGTGAAAACCCTTCAATTAACAACATTAGTGATTATAATAAGTCATCAAAATTTAATGTCTGTTCAACATTTAAAGAGCTCTGTAAATACTTAGCATTTTACTGATAAAAAAGGCCATGTACTAAAAATAATGATTCTAAACATCCATTTCTTCAGAGAAAGAAACTGATGTACAGTACCACAGGATCTCAGTACCCATTATTAATAAATTGGGTATTAGCTTCAACTAACTTACTAAATTCCACCATAAAACTAGTTAACACCAAACTTATAATGCCCATGTTCAGTTGCTGCTAGTCTGCTACAAGTAACTTGTCTAACGCTCCAACTAGGCAGCTGCATAAATTAACAGTTTGTTTCTTGATTGTATCAATGTTCCTAGCCTTTTTTATTGTACCTTAAAGCAACTAAATCGTTTTTGCTAGCAGTGGCATTAAACAACTAAGGTGCGTAATTTGATATCAAAAGTTTGCAACTATACAAGTAACACCATCAAGTAGCAAACTTCAATCTCAATCAAGAAGGGCATCAAGCTCCCCAACCAATATTAAGACAATTCAACTATCCAGAAGTTTTTCCTTTCCTGAATCCCAAGGCATGTTACCTCCGAATCTCATTCGTTATTTTTTGGCCATTCAAAACTAACCCTAAGAAAGAAACAGGGTAAGATATGTGCCAAACAGCATCGCCACAGACTTTTCGATGAATCATCCACAAAAGAATATTTATTGGCAAATCCAGGACGGGTTATTGCGCCGCAAAAAAAAATGGTGAGAATAAGAATAAAGATGAAACCTACCAGGGGGGAAGATCCTATGCTACATCTCCAAGTTACGCATCGAATCCAGTCTCTTCCATTTCCCCGGAAATTTTTTCGAAGGAAAAAAAAACGAACTACCCGAGGCCCTAACTGGAATTCGGAGTAGGAATCAACAGTTGAAGGCGAACTGGCTAAGAAAGAAGAGAGGGGAGCAAAACGGGAACTCGTCCGGAGGCCGGTGGCACAGCGCTCGCGCTCTCGCCCTCTCTGCAACTACTTCGAGGCAGATTGCGAACACATCTGCAGACGACAGTGACGACGACCGCTGAACAAGGGAACCAAAAAGACGAAATAAATAAAGAGGGCCATCGAGCTCTCAAATCAATATTATAAAACAAAATATTAAACCAATAACACTGAATTTTGGGCCATCGTCTCACCTACCTGAAAATATTTGTGATCGATGGTCTAGAAATTTAGGGATCGTTTAGTTTATTTATTTTTTATTTTTATTTTTTTTTAAATAAGTATTTTTTATAAATTAATATTTAATTTGTATTTTTCATCTCTGTTTTTTTTTAAAATACATAGTATTTTCTGAAAAAATAAAAAAAAGTCAAAAAGTCATTTTCTATTTTTTTATAAAATACACATTTTTTCAGAAAATAAAAATAGAAAATAAACAAAACAAACGCCCCATTAGTATACGCTCTGTTTCAATGAAAAATCTCTGTAAATATAGTCTAAGTTACAGCATCTCTGATTAAAATTCATGAAAGATTTATAAAATTTAAAAATCTTAATAAAAAAAATTTAATCATGGTAGGAATAAATTTAATGTTGGTAGTTCAAGATTAGATTTGAGTTTTTAAATATACATTTTTACTATCAAAATTAATGTAATATATATATATAGTCATAATGAATTAGATTTTAAAAAATCATTTAAAATTTTAACTATTTGAGATATTGTAATAAAGTTTTAGAAGATCATTAAAAAAATCTTTTTATATAATTATAACCATTGAAAATGTCTTAGAGCATCCACATCAGGTTCTCTATCCTATCTTTAAATTTTAGAGAAAATTATCTACTTTATTAAATTTAGAG